>CAUYON010090973.1:0-43548 GCA_963573935.1 Arctocebus calabarensis
CTGTCACCCTGGGTAGAGTGCCGTGGCGTCACAGCTCACAACAACCTCCAATTCCTGGGCTCAAGCGAGTCTCCTGCCTCTGCCTCCCAAGTAGCTGGGACTACAGGCGCCTGCCACAACGCCTGGCCATTTTTTGGTTGCAGCCATCATTGTTGTTTGGCGGGCCCAGGTTGGATTTGAACCTGCCAGCTCAGGTGTACGTGGCTGGCGCCTTAGCTGCTTGAGCCACAGGCACTGAGCCCCCACATGCATCTTTCAATTGAACTAGTAACTATGCGGTCATCCATTGTGAAACTTCCCAACTGCTGCTGGGGAAGTTCCTCATCAAACTTTTGCTCTTTCTTAGTACCCATCATATACTTGATTATAATTACTATTATTATTTTGAGATGTTGCCTGAGTACAGTGCAACATCCTTGTTCACAGCAACCTCAAACTCCTGGGTGCAAGCAATCCTCCTGCCTTAGTTTTCTGAGTACTGGGACTACAGGCATGTACCACCGTGCCTGGCCAATTTTTCTGTTTTTGTAAAGACAGGGTCTCGCTCTTGTTCAGGCTGGTCACAAATTCCAAATCTCAAGCAATACTCCTACCTCAGCCTCCCAAAGTACTAGGTTTATAAGTATGCCTGGTCTGATAATTAATAAACTCAAATCTTCAGTACTTCAGAAAAATTTCTTATTTTCAAATATTTCATTCTGAAATATACTACTTAAAAATCTAAAGCAATAATAATGCTGGTTGTGAAAAGTAACATTAATACCGTAAAAAAATTTCAGTTCAATAGCTGAAAATTAATTAATAAATTAATACTTTTATTAATTTAAGTTAGTAATTAACACAATTAAAGAATATCCTGGAAAAATTTTGACTTGCTAACATTAAGGAAAATAACAGGTTAAACTGAATTTGTTGTTAAACCACCAGGGACCTGTTTTTATAGATGTGTACTTTGCTTTTAAATTGTAGGTTTGAGAATATTTTAGCATAGATTTCTTGTTAACTGAATTTGGGGTTTTGTTTCTAAAATTAATCTTTAAAACTAAAAATTAGAAAGCAAAACACAAATTCCTGTTGACTTAGAGACCAGCAAGTATGAACTTAGGGCCTAGTCTTTGCAAATGTTTCTTTGACCGATTCTTGAGAATTGTAGTGACCGGTTCTGTATTTATCTTCCTGAGACGGAGCTAATAAACCCTGAGAGGGGCACATTTCTAATCGGAGCAACTTCTTTGGGAGGCCTGTGTCTAATCATTCCTACCCCTTCTCTTTCAGGTCACAGAAAGGGCAGTGAGTCAAAAAGTGGCCAGGACAGGGGATGGGCCCACGCAGATGTGGACAGATTTGCCGTGTTGTGTGACATGTGGACTTGGGAAGCAACTCTTCTGGAAAACAAGCGGCAGGTATTTTTGCCTAAAAGATGAGACATCTGTTAAAAACTATTCTTAATAAAATCCAATACTTTTTTGTTTTTGTTTCTGTTAAATCCAGCGGGACTTTTAGAAAAGCTCTCAATAAAGCCAATCATTATTTTATTTGAATAATCTCAATGAATTATAAGGTTGTGATAAATTTTATTTTCTTACCTGTGGTTTCTCATGACAAAAAAGAAAATGTGAAGGACACTGTTTTATCCGGTGGGTGTAATTTGTTAGAGGGCTTTCTTACAATCTGTACAACTTTAGTGAGAATGAAAAATGATTCCATTTCCACTCACTGTGCAGTCACAGGGACAAGCCTCACTTTGCTAATCACATATAAACCAATGGACAGACGTGATCATGGCCTTCAGACCTGATCATGACCTTCAGACCTGATCATGACCTTTAGACACAGACAAACTGACTGACCTGCTTATGTTGGTGGATAGAAGCAGCTGGGCAAGGAATGCAGAGTGCAATAAGTTACAAGGGTGAATTTAAAGCAATGAAATAGGTTATTAAGTCATTGCTGTATCATGAATAGTTCATATCCCAATAATACGTGAAACACAGTAGGTGCACTGCTCTTTGTTTGTGTCCTAAGCATGGTGATCAGCCCTTCTGATGATCACCAATTACTAGGAATTTTTTTTTTTTATGAAACATTATGTATTTACTCCGCCAGGAACTGTTCCAGTCATTAGGGACATACAGATAAATAAGAGAAGATGTTTTCTATCTTTAAGGAATTTGTAGTCTATAAAAGTTAATCGAATATCTAAGTAAAAATTATAACCTAAAGGCTAACAGTCTATAATTGAGGCCTATTCAAGAGCTACGGAGACTCCACAGAGAGAAACACAGAGGATTTGTGTGGGTGAGGTGGGGCTGTTGGGACAAAGGAAATGCTAGGATGTCTTCCCACAGAAATAGATATTTAATCCTGTTACTAAAGGATGAGTTAGTTGTTGTCTGGCAGAGAAGAAGAGATTTTTTTTTTTTTTTTTGAGACAGAACCTCAAGCTGTCACCCTGGATAGAGTGCGGTGGCATCACAGCTCACAGCAACCTCCAATTCCTGGGCTCAAGTGAGTCTCTTGCCTCCGCCTCCCAAGTAGCTGGTACTACAGGCGCCTGCCACAACGCCCGGCCATTTTTTGGTTGCAGCTGTCATTGTTGTTTGGCAGGCCCGGGCTGGATTCGCCCGCCAGCTCAGGTGTACGTGGCTGGCGTCTTAGCCCATTGAGCCACAGGCGCCGAGCCAGAAGAAGAGATTTTTAAGCAGGGGAAGCAGTATTAGCAGTGTCAGAGAGGTGGACATGGAAATGGCCTGTTTGGGGAGGGTAAGAAGGCTGCTGTGGTGGGGAGGACAAGGCATGATGGAGACAAGCTACTTGTTTTGGGTACAGCCTGGGAAGAGCCTGCTGATCGTTTTAGAGCTTATCTAATAGCAAAGAAGAGCCATTAGTGAGTTAGCATAGTGGAGAAATGTGTCATAACTGTGTTTCCAACAGCGACTTTGGGTGCCAGTGTGGAGAGTGGACCATTAGAGAGGCCCCTGGGAAAAGTGCAGTTATTACAACAGTGACCTGAAGATTTGGGCAGGGACCTGGGCTAAGGATGTGGCAGTGGGAATAGGAAGGAGAAGCAGAATGGAGAACACATTTCAGAAGTGGAAAAAAGGCAGGACTTGAAGTGGCCCTGGATGCTGGAGTGAGAGAATATGAGTAGAATGAAAATGACTTCCTTAGGGTCAAGGAAGAGGCTATGCAGGAGGAGGAAGAGACGATATTGACCTAGGGACCTTGTGGGTGGCAGGTGCTGCTGAAACCCAGGTGTGAGCATTTGGTTTGAAGTTCAGGAGCAGGTATGAGCTGAGCCGTGAACGTGGAAGTTGAACCACAGTAATGAATCAAAACAATGGGGAAACACCTGCGTTTAAGGGGCAAGTCAAGGAACAGGAAGGAGCAGTTACATAGACGGGAGAAAAACAAAGAAGAAATAGTATTGTGAAAGCTGATGGGAAAAGAAGTTTTAATTAAGAGAGGGAGGTAACAAGCATGGAGTGCAGTGAAACAAGAAAGACGACTCCTCAAAGCCAAGCAGACTGGTCAGGCAGTCATTGGCAGCTTTGTAGAACTATCTCAGAGGAGTTATGGGGGTGAAACACGGCTAGCGTGCACTGTGATGTGGTCAGAAGATGGGGAAGTGGCAATGTTCCCTCGAATTGTTTTTCTAGTAGAATAGACAGGTCACCATCCCATCTACTCTCTGGTCAGTTAGTTGCTCATAGACATCTAGGTTACCCAGTGTTTGGAAAACTACTAGCTGGGCTGAAAGGGTGCAAGCCTTGGACTTTGAAAAACATGTTTCTCTTTTCAAAGAGAACTGGTGTCTACAGGGCTTGTCTGCAACCTCAGCCTGCCAATTAGAACCTGACTTTTATCAACTCAGTAAATGAAAGATTGGGATGCATGGTGTAGCTCTAGGAGGCTGTACGAAATGTGGAGAAGATAGAATCCCTAAGCGGCAGGTGTAGTGGTCCAGGCATGCATTTTAAACAGCCTCTCTTTTCTGTATTCTCTCTCTCCCCACCTCCCGCTTTGACAGACCTCCTGTGGACGGTCTAGGCAGGATTGAATGGCAAGAGAATAAAAGGGCAGAAAGGGTCTGAAAAAACAATTTCTCCATACTTTAGCCTAGATTTATTTGGTGCTAAGCATCCAGTAAAGTGGACTAGGTCTGTCCTCTTGTTTCTTCTATGGTGAATACAACTATTTTAACTTAAAAAACAATTGTTGAAAAATCTCTCCTTTCTTTCTACCCTGAGAATAAGTTCCCTAAAGAAACGGAGCTATCTGTGCCAAAACTGTAAAATATGGCCTTCTACGTCAGAAAGTCTGTCAAAAGAACCCATTTTAATGGATAAGCCAGACTTCGATCTAAAGTGCCATTGATTTTCCCTAGTACTGACTCTACTGCCAAGTTCCTCAGCTGTTTTTGATTGTTAAATATACTGGTATTACTAGAATTAAGAATTTCTTGAACATATTGGATTCTTTTAAATCCTTAAAATAACCCTGTTAGGTACGAAGGCTCATAGAATTAGAGCTGGTGTGAATTTAGGTGGATTAAGGGACTCGGAGAAGCCAGGTATCAGCTGCTCCAGCCCCGAAATGATATTCTACCATCTGCTAATTCTTAAAAGGACACATTTAAAGGATAATTTCAAATAGTGCATGCAGACTAAAAAATTTTGTACGCATAATTCCTTTGAAGAGAAATAAAGACTAAATTTCTGTGATAAGTTTGGTCTAGCAATGATTATCTGTTTTGCACTTGCATTTGATCCAAAATACTATTTTAAAAAGGTTTTGATCTCTTTTCTTTTCGTTCTTTTTTTTTTTGGTAGAGTCTTGCTTTGTTAGCCTGGGTAGACTGCCACGGCATCATAGCTCAAGCACCCTCAGACTTTTGGGCCTAGGAGAGCCTCTTCCCTTAGCCTCCCGAGTAGCTGGGACTACAGGCTCCTGCCACAAACCCAGCTAATTTTCCTATTTTTAGTAGAGACAGGGTTTTGCTCTTGCTCAGGCTGGTCTTAAACGCCTGCGTTCAGGTGATCCACCCGTCTCAGCCTCCCAGAGTGTTAGGATTCCTGACGTGAGCCATCACACCTGGCCTTAAAAAGTTGTTTAAATCCCAGAAACAACAACAACAAAAAGTTTGAAGTAAAAACAATATAAACACAGCAAGGCTTGAGTTTATTGATTTTGCCTGTTTTCCTCTTCTCTCCAGTCTGTGACGCCTGCTATCAGCATGCCCCACATGTTACTGTGCCTGAGAGTTGGCCCTTGACACACACAGGTGACATTTGACAGTCTGGGAAGATTTCTTATACAAATATCAGCCCAGAGTTTAAATGGAAATGGGCCAGTTAGCAAACAGATAATAAATAGAACCCATGAGGCAGAAAGATCATGGTCCCACCCCTGTTGGGAAAGAATTTGTAATAAAAATTATGCAACTGTCTATCTGAGAGCTGCTGGAGGCTGGGCCCAAAGCTTGAAGAAGCTTCATCAGTTTAAAAAGAGAGAGCTATGTTTTCCTTCTCAACAGCTGAGGTTACCAGATAAAATATAGCAGTATTTGTGACATGCTAAAACTCGATTTATTACTTATCCGAAATTCAGAATTGACTGACAATTTTTATGGACTAACTCTGACAACCCCGTCAATGATGACACAGACCACAGTACTTCAGTGTGAGCCTGTGCAGGCTGGCTGCACCTAACTGGACTCAGCTGCAAGAACCCTCCCCCAACTCTCTGCAAACCTCCTCTGCCAAATAACCAAACAATTGGGATCTTTGTACAAAAACAGGTCACGAAAGTCTAAATACTATAAACCAGCTCCTGGGATTGCTCTGACCCAGCCCAAAAGGTTCAGGTGAGTCCAGAATGAGTGAGGGAAGTAATTGTTTCTTTCCCAATCTCCACCTGGGGCTCCTGAGTGACACCCTTCTTACTCCATCTATTCTAGACAGTCCTCCATTTCTGCTTTATCTTTTGCTATTTAATAATTGTTATGAGAGTAGAGTTCCGGTATACAGTACAAGGTCATTTAGATCATCCTGCTTGCTTCATTTTCCTCAGGGCTCACTTAAGGCAAGGGGACCACCCCTCACCCCTACAAGTGCAACCATCTAACCACCTCTGGAACATCTTCTGGCTTGAACTTTCAACCTCCTCTGGTGTTTTCCTTTTCAAGCTAAGGTTCATCTAAGGTTCCTTAGACCAAGGGTCATCCTACAAAACTGGGTGCTAAATAAAGTACCCGAGGCTCTTCCTTCTTGAGCCTTAGCATTGGACCCCCTCCATAAAGTAGCATTTGATCCAGCCATAAAAATAGGTGGAGACCTTACATCTTCTGTATTAACCTGCATGGAGTTGAAACACATTCTTCTCAATAAAGTATCACAAGAACGGAAAGCAAGTATTCAGCGTTCTCAATACAACACACAGCCAGGAGACCATCTAACAGGCCCACACAAGACAGAAAACTGAATTCAATTCAGGATGGGGGAGGGAGACAGAGGGACGAGGTGAAAGGGGAGGCGGAAGGGGGATGGGTGTGCTCCCACTTAATGGGCACATCTCCTGGGGATGGGATACTACTGCAACAGGGACGATTCCTAACAAACACAAACGCTGTACCCTAATTCTTTGTATCCTCAAATTAATCTGAAACAAAAAACAAATAAAGCCGTATTTGATCCCTGATGTGCTCTTCTTTCTAGAATGTTCAGCTCGCTTGTGTAGAGGAGGAAAATCTTTTCCCTCTGCCTTCTTAGATTCAGAGCCCGGGCCATGAAAACTAAATGTTCCAAAGGCAGATTAACAGGAGAAAGGGTTTATGTGTCCCGCAGTGATCAGAGCTCCTTGTCTTGCTCTAGGGTCGGGTTTGGGCTTTTCAAACCCAGATCTGGGAAGGGCTTTCTCTGCTTAGCATCGGGACTAATTACACACAAACAGAACTTGCATGCAGAATAGACATTCCTTCAACTCGCAGACAAATGTCAAAGCAACATAAAAAGGCATCTCTTTCTGAATTCCCACACTAAGAATGCTCTTCAACTGTTCCTGTCTGAACGTTTTCTTCAGTTTTTAGAAAAGACACGTGAACTCCACTAAATCAGAGGCTCCCTGGGGCCCGTGCATGTTTCATGCCTCTGAGAACTGTGTGTATTTCCACAGCTCTTCCCAGAGGAGTCCCGTCTGGGATAAATCATTTTGTAGCTAGGAAGCACTTTTACCCCCAGCCTTCCATTCTGCCACCCCCGTCATTTTTTGGAGGTGAAATTGGGGCAAGTGGTTTAAGACAAGGGGTCAGGAATAGTGCTGAGGATGTGGCCTTGGTGATGGAATGAACAGAAGGAGGAAAATGGGTCCTGCAAGAAAGGAGATTAAATATATTCGATGAATGTGGTATCTCACTGGAGCATATAATTATTACATATTTTCAGATATTAC
The DNA here is from genome assembly GCA_963573935.1 of Arctocebus calabarensis. NCBI lineage: Eukaryota > Metazoa > Chordata > Mammalia > Primates > Lorisidae > Arctocebus > Arctocebus calabarensis. The sequence goes on from CAUYON010090973.1 coordinate 7,450, forward strand.
TATTATGAAATGCCTGTGATATTTAGATAAATTAGTATTTTTATATATTCATTATCTCATAAAGTTATGATTTCTTGCAAGAGCATTGTTTGAAATTATTTTAATTTCAAGTGTGTGTATGTATGAATGTGCTGAAATGTCTACTTATAATATTCCTTGTTTCTTGCAAAGCACAGGCTTGATTGTGTAATTATGTTGAGAAAAATACGATTCCCTTAGCTGCAATGTGTGCTCTCCCAAATTTAATGACAGTCGTCTGCCTCAAGAAGCAGACAGCCCTATAAGATGCTGACTGTCCCATATAAATGTTGCAGCGTTCATCAAATAACTGGCTGCATTAAAAAAAAAAAAGTTAAATTCTCTTCCCTCAGCCTCCCCAGTAGCTGGGACTACCGATGCCTGCCACAACGCCTGGCTATCTTTAGAGACGAGAACTTGCTCTTGCTGAGGCTGGTCTCGAACTCGTGAGCTCAGGCGATCCACCCACCTTGGCCTCCCAGAGTGCTGGGATTACAGGCATGAGCCACCTCGCCCAGCCTTAAATATCTGTTCTTAAATATGTGATTGCCATCTTATTCGTGGAGATGAAAACAGAAGGGCAAACTCAAACCTTGTTCTGGCTCCAAAGCGTGTGTCCTTCCCCTGGCCCTTCCTAATTCCGTCTGTGGGTTTACTAATGGCACTGAGTCGCACCGGTGCCGCCTGTGCGCACGGTGGCTCCTCCCTCTCTTTGCTGGGCCCTCGGGCTGCCCCCACTGCTCCCTGACTATCGACCTTGCTTGCAGCTTCTCGACAGCTACTTTGAGGCCTACCAGCACACCCTGGACCCTGAGGCGAGGGCTGCGTTGGCGCAAGTAGTGACGGACATCATGCACCGGCGCCCGAGGTTTGATCTCGGCCACCCTTATTTTATTAAGGCCTACCAGGAGGAGTGTGCCTGCCTGAGGCTTCACCTGCAGCTAGTGATGGGCATCCTCAAACAGCAAGTGAGTACAGATGGGTTTTAAAATACTACACGGGAGAAGAGGGAGGGACAACCCCTGCCAGAAAGGAACATTGTGTGTTTTCCTCTCATCACAGATCTGGAATCCAGGTTTTCTAGGGCAGCGTGTTCTACATGTTGGTTTGTAAGCTCATTTGTATTGTTGGCTTACCAGTGTAACTGTGGTCTTAGGGGAAAATTTCCACCCCTAGTTACAGTTCATGGTCCACAAGGAATTGATGATCTCAGTTTTCATTTGATCATAGAGTTCACCAGTGGTGAAAGAAGAACTAATGATATCATCTTTTTGAGACATCAATGTATAAAATCATGTTCATCTAAAATATTTGTGATTATTTTTAGGACACCGAAAGACATGATCACATTGTATGTCCTCTAGGGAAAAGCTAATGGCATGAAGCAAGCAGGGGACAAAGGATTGTGCCAAACTGGTTGGACTCTTTTTCACATAGTGAATTATTTCACAGAAGAGAAGTTTTCTCTTTCATTTCTTAAAAATATCTGCAGCTGGTTGCCTTCTTGCTTCCCTTGGTTGACAGGCTAAGACTGAGAGACCAGCCTGTCTCCCTGCTAACGAGTCTTCCAAACAATGTCTGGGTGAAAAATTAGTCAAATGATGGAGAGATGCAAAGAAATGAAGATCCTGCTTATGTCAAGGTTCATAACTCATGTCCATGGGAAAGTTTCACTTTTCTAATTGGAACATTTATGCTACATTTTTAGATAGAGCGTCAGCGGGAGTATGTCCAGATGCTTTGGCGAGATGATCATCTAGACAATAGCAATAAATTTGGACTTCCCCTTAACATAATTTGCAAACAGCTTATTTCCATCAACAATAGCTAGTAAGTTGGTGTTGTCTTTAGACGCTTTACGCTTAATCTTCTAGACTAATGAAGGGCATAGTGTTGAATCTAAACATGACACTAAAAGCACTTTTCAAGTATTTGGGGCGATAAGAGAAGTAGGCATAAAATCCACAAAAGAAGGGTTTTGTCGAATATTGATATCTTTTGTAAATAGATATAAAAGATATCAAGATATCAATATATTATATTTATATAAATATAATATATTGATATATAATATATCTATATTTATATAAATATAATATATTATATTGATATATAATATATCAATATTTATATTGATATCTTTTATATCTATTTATAAAAGATATCAATATAAATATATTTATATAATTAAATATATTTGTTTGATTTGTAAATAATAAAAAATAGGAAGCTAGAATTAAACTTATGCCAGTAGATGCAAAATCATCATTCTTTTCACAAGTCCTGGGTGGGAGTGGGGAGGTGCGAGGTAGCCGCCTTGAAATGCTCCTATAGGATTGAACCAGAGATGTCATACAAGCCTACACGTATGAAACTTGAATGTCCTTAAAAGTTTCTTAGAAAGACATTTCTTTGTTCTAGCAAGTGTCACTCAAGAGGTTTCTGCAGACCTGCCTTGTGACCCTCACTCTTTTAAGGAGCAGAGTTAAACTTCCTGAGCCCATTCAGAGAGGATATAGGCCTTGTCACCCACTTAACATATAGCATGACCTTTGGGGTTAGAGGGAACAGAGAAGCAGCTATGACATTGGGGACAGACAGGACACCATAAGAGCTAACAGCTGAGATTTTATCCTCATTTGGGGGGAAAGAGCCCTGGGCTTCCAGGCACACAACTCTGCATTTTCTCCATAGACTTTTCTTAAGACTGAATTCTTCTCTGCAATAAACTTAAAGACACCAGCTGTGTGTATGCAGCTTGCTATGTGAGAATCTACTATTCAGGAAATGGTTTTTGGCAGAACAGGCTACGGCTATACAGATACTAAAACCTGCCAGAATAGTCTCAGAAAGAAATGTTATTTGCTTGGTGAGATTCTTTTCCAGACTTTGGGCTATAGTTGTTAAGATCCAGAACTAGGAAAGATCCCATTTGCATAGATTTAAGGGGAAGGATTATGTTCCTCAGCTCTGTGTAGGTATAGAAGGACCCTTATCTTGGGCTGTAGCCTTTATTTCTCTAGGAATAGCCTGCAGATGAGCATTTTATTGTGCTGGTCTCATACATTTATAAAAAATGACATCCTTACAGCCAGTATGAATGATTCCAGCAGTTGTGTACAGAATTAAAAAAATTCTCTTTGTCCACTGGAATTTGGGAAAACAATGGATAAAGATTCAGGTGAAAAATAGAAACTCATAGCTACGGAAATTATTTGGTTTTTATTTAGTCACTTTTGAGTTATTTTATTTTCAGATATTTGACAAAATACTTATAACTGAAATGTTGACAGTTTTGCTATATACAGTCTTGGTCTTATTCTTATTAGGCTTTCAGAATATACCCTTCTGTCTTTAGTTTGAAAGGATTCCCATAAAGCAAGGAGCATGTTGTATAACCCAGCAGTTTTCCTAGACAGAATCTGAGGTCCCTCCCAGTTTTTTAAATAATGCCCTGGACCTATAGGAGCTGTTTTATTGGTCTATAAAAACATAAAATTCGAATATCTTTAGAAACAGGTTAAATTCTTTGTTGTATAAAATTATCATTTATTGTTCTTCTTCAAGCCCAGCTTTGAAAAATGTTTACCTGCTGGAGTTCCACCCTTCCCTTGGCCTGGCAGCACTCATCCCCACAGCCCTGGAACATGTCCTGTGTGAGGCCCGTCGTGCCTGCAGACCCACGTCAGCCAGTGGCCTCGCCGAGCTAGAGCGACATGTCCTATGGCTAGCCCTCGACCTGTGGCTCACACCGTCTAAGCCTGAGGCTGGGTATAGCTCACAGCTCCAGAAAGATGTAGGTTCCTTCTGAAGGGGGTAGTTGGGTCCTTGGCGAAGAGAACATTTTCTTCCAGATGTTACTATTTAGCTTTGTTTTTCTGTTGGGCTCTATCTCTCCCAATCTGGCCAGAGACACATCACAGTCATAGGCTTTGCCAAAATGTTTATGTCATTTTCAGGGGGTGGGGGAGTAGAGTCAAAGTTTTTAATGCATAAGAATGAATCTAAAATGAAATTAGAAGAGTGATACACCTAGGTATGTGGGAAATATTTTCTGGTTTATGATTGATATTTTAACTCTATTTTAAATTAAAATTATATATTTTCTTTTTGCTAGAACTCTTCCTAAGATTTACTCTTTTTGTCCTGAGTCAAGAGCTGGAGGAAGAGAGAGAGCCTAGAATAGGGAGGCAGGGACCTGGACTCAAGTCAAGCCCTGCTATTAACTTGCTGTGAGACTCTCTTAGCCTCATTTTTATTTAGTTGTAAAATTGTTTGTGTATTTGGGGGAGGTGGGTGGAGGTGAGCTCCGTGATCTCTGGAGCTCCTTTTAACTCTTCTGCTCAATGGTTCAAACTGTGGCCTAATGATTTATATGGTGTTCTAGTTGGATTTTCATCCTTCTCTGTCAAGGTTGATCCAGGATTTCCAGTTTGACCTCACTGTGTGTGGGTACTTGTGTGACAAAGGAACTTTCAAGGGCCTCCCACTGCCAAAAATATCTTCTCCATAGGTTTGGCTCAGCCTCTATTCCCCTTCTACCCAAACCAAAATTCTATTTTATTTTAAATTAATTTAAAATGAATCAAAATAAAATAAGATAGGCTCGGTGCCTGTAGCTCAGTGGTTAGGGCGCCAGCCACATACACCGAGGCTGGCGGGTTCAAACCCAGCCCAGGCCTGCCAAACAACAATGACAACTACAAAAAGAAAAATGTAGCCAGGTGTTGTGGAGGGCACCTGTAGTCCCAGCTACTTGGGAGGCTGAGGCAAAAGAATCGCTTAAGCCTAAGAGTTTGAGGTTGCTGTGAATTATGACGCCATGGCACTCTATGGAGGATGACGTAGTGACACTCTGTCTCAAAAAATAATAATAATAATATAAATTGATAAGGAATTTTGGCAAAAGAAGAACAAAATCTAACCTAAATAGATCCAGTCAAATGCATTCATTGTCATTATTTTTCTCAATTTAAGTATTATACTTATGTACCTTTTGCATAGCTATTTATATTCTCTCCTGCTTTTCTTAGTTAACATTATATTATATTTTTCCATATTGCTAACTAGACTTCATGCTTACCTTTATGACCATGTAATTCCCTTAAAGGAGGAATCATAATTTCTGTAACCATTTCTCTATTAATGGACATTCAAGTGGTCTCCAATTTTTCATTATCATTAATAATACTATAAAGTACATCTTCACACTTAAAGATTTCTCCATATTTTTAATTGATTCCTTTTGATAGATTCCTACAAGTAGAATTCCTGAGACAAAATTTAAATTTTTATTGCCTGGGTGTGGTGGTTCATGCCCTGTAATTGTAGCACTTTAGCAGAGGATGGCTTGAAGCCAAGAGTTTGAGACCAGCCTGGGAAATAGTGAGACCACATCTCTACAAAAAATAGAAAAGTTAGCCAGGCATGGGGGTCTCAGCGACTCAAGTGGATGAGGCAGAAGGAATTTGAGGCTGCTGGGTTCAAGTATACCACACCAGTATACTTGAACCCAGGCAACAGAGTTAGACATTGTCTCAAAACAAAAAACAACCAACCAAACAAATAAACAAATAACAACTTTCTATACATACTGGTAGATTTTTTTGTTTTTTTTACAATTTTAGAGAATCTGTTTGAGCAAACAACAGTTCATGAATCAGGAAACTGTAAATCAGAAGTATTTGGTGGTTGTGTTGACGTAGGGGAGGGGAGAAGGAGTGGAGTAAGTTCTTACCCAACAGGTCCGTTGCGTGTGTGGATATGTGGTGGTAGATTGTTTTCCAAAAGACCTGTGCCAACTTATGTCGCCAATAATGCACAAAAGTACCGGTTCTGCTATACTGTATAGTTTCAGGCAAAAGCATATAATGTATGGGCTAACATACACATAAACATAAGAGGTGGGTTCATTTGCATTTCCTTGCTATTTATTGAGGTTAAATGTTCTTCAAAATGTTTTGTTATGATTTTTGGTAAATTTTCTATTATTTCCCTTTGTTTATTTATTTGCCAGTATCCTAATATCATTCCTATCTACTTATGTGAGTGTTTTGTTGGTTTGGGTGGTTGGTTTTTTTTGTTTTCCTATTCTTTTTTTGAGACAGAGTCTAACTCTGTTGCCTAGGCTAGAGGGCTGTAACATCAGCCTGGCTTACAGCAACCTCAAACTCCTAGGCTCAAGTGATCCTCCTGCCTCAGCCTCCTGAGAAGTCAGGACTACAGGTGCCATAACAGTCAGCTAGTTTTGTTCTATTTTTAGTAGAGACAGGGTCTTGCTGGTACTCAGGCTGGTCTTGAACTTCTGAGCTCGGGTGATCCTCTCACCTTGGCTTCCCAGAGGGGTAGGATTACAGACATGAGCCACCACGCTGGGCCATACCTGAGCTTTTCTTACATTAAAACATTAACCTTTTTGTCTACCATGTTCTGATAAAAAAAATTTTTTTATAAAGCATTTACATTTTATTAGGTATAAGTAGTCTGGAGATGATTTAAAGTATACCAACATTTGCAGATACCTCATTTCATATGAGAGACTTGAGCCGGCATGGGTTTTGATTTTTTTTTTTGCAGTTTTTGGCCTGGGCTGGGTTTGAACCCACCACCTCTGGCATATGGGGCTGGTGCCCTACTCACTGAGCCACAGGCACCGCCCCCCCTGCATGGGTTTTGAAGCCACCGCAGCTCCATGTTGTGTTTTTGTGATGGAATTAGATCAGTTATGTTCTGAAAAATTTTCCCCACTTGTCTATTTCTTCATAGAAATTTATTTTCATATAATCAAATCTGTTGATCATTTCCTTTGTGATGTCTTCTATCCTCCTAAATTAAGAAAAAAAAAAAAACTTCCTTCAGAAGTATTTTTGTCTTATTCTAATTTTTTAAGGATTTGGGTTTTTTTTTAAATAACTTTTAATATTTCACTGGATAGAGAAAGAAACAGAGAGTATTGTGAGGTAGGTGTTAAAATTTAATTCCCCCCCCAAATTACCAGTCATTTATACTACTACCATTAATTGAAGATTCTTTTCACATTGTCTCATGGTACCATATCTTTTAAATGTATTGAAATTTTCTTATAAATTATAGTGGTTTAATAAATTATAGTGAATATCTCAGATACCTGTCTAATCTCCTGCTAATGCCACATAGTTTAATTAATTTTTTTTGTAGTATTTTTTGGGCCAGGGCTGGATTTGAACCCATCACCTCCAGCATATGGAGCCAGCGCCCTACTCCTTTGAGGCACAGGCACTGCCCTTAATTACTGTTTTTGAAATGTGTTCAAATTTGGACCTAGAAATGATAAATATTCAGATTAACTATTTGTATTGGGTAAGAAAATGGAGACAGTATTGCCCTAAGATGATGTATAGGAATTTGTTTAAAGGTCTCTCTATTATCACTCTGGAAGACTTTAAAAACCTCGAAAGAGCATTCTGAGTAGACAAGTCCTTTGGTAGATCAGTGAGTAGACAAAGGAGCTTATGTACCCTTGGGGGACAAACAGGAAAAGGCAGATAAGGGACCCCCAAATGAGTCATTGCTGGGGATGGTGTAATAGAGCCCAGCAAAGGTGCTAGTACACAGGTGCTCCCAAGGCTACGTGGTAACGTTGCCTAACCACCCAGGGCCTGCTCTGAGGGAAGGAGGGCTGTCAAGGCAGTTGGGTACTCTCTAAACGTCTGAACTTGGAATAGGCAGCCTAAGTTTGCTGATGGTACTGCTGCGTGACCTTAGGAAGTGTCAGTGCTGTTTCAGATCCCTGTCTACTTACGAAATGGGGATCTTATGACAATATAAATAAGTGAATGTATTTAAAAGACAGTTTGAAATTTTGAAACTGCAGTCACAGGAATTTATAAAAAGTTATTGTTATTGGCCACCAAAATACTTTTAAAAAATCAGAGACTTCTATTTAGGTTGTCTTTGGCACTTTTATTATTTATTTAGGCATGAAACATTTATAATAATGATCACAGCAAATGCTTTTGCATACATTAATTCACTTATCTGTCTCTACAGCCTATTAGGTAGTTATTATCTATCAGTATCCAAAAGGTACTGTTATTATCCTCATCCCCAGTTTATAAATGGGAAAACCATGAAGGTGAAATCAAGTGCATTGCCCCAAATCTCACAGCTTGGAAGTGGCAGAGCTAGGACTTGAGCCCAGGAAATCTAGATCAGAGTCTAGGCCACGGATGGTATTTTTTATTTTAAGTCTCACTCTGTTACCTAGACTGAAGCACAGTGGCAGTTCACTGCCACCTGGAACTCCTGGACGCAATGATCGTCCTGCCTCAGCCCCCTGAGTAGCTAGCACTACATGCGTGCACCACCATGCCTGGCTAGTTTTTCTTATTTTTTGTAGAGATGGGTTCTCTCTCTGTTTCTCAGACTAGTCTCAAACTCTTGGACTCAAGCCATCCTCCCACCTTAACCTCCTTAGTGCCAGGATTACAGGCATGAGCCCCATGTCCAGCCAAGAGTATTTTTTTTAAAAATAATTTTATTGAATCATAATTGTGTACATTGGTGCAATCATAGGGCACAATGTGCTTCCTATACAATCAGAAATATTTTGATCGTACTGTTACAGATAGCCTTCATGGCATTTTCTTGATCATTATATAAAGACATTGATACTCTACCTTTAATAAGTTTCACCAGTACCCTGCTAAGATGCACCTTAGGTGTGATCCCACTAATTGCCTTCCCTCTACCCATTCTCCCCCCTCCCTTCCCCGCCCTTTCCCCTTTCCCTGTATTCCTGTGCTATAATTGGGTTTTAGCCTTCATATGAAAGCTATAAATTAGCTTCATATTAGGGCTGAGTACATTGGATACTTCTTTAGGGAAGAAAAAGACTTTTGGGTTAGCGTTAAGGAATTTGGAATTAATTTTTAACTTATGAAAGTGGTTGTATGTCTGTACATTTGTAAAAAAAGCACAACTTGGGTAAATACACAAAGGCAGAAATAAATGGAGTGGAAGTAAGAGATAGGCATGGGGTGGGTGGGCACCTAGGAGAGGCTAAAAGTCATGTTCTGAAGTGGTTAGAAAAGAGTGGCTGCTTGGAACTTGAGAGTGGTTGGCCTTAAATGGGAGGCGTGCATGGGGATGCTGAACCGTATTCGACCCGTATCATGTGCAACTCAACATAGCACCACTGAACAGGCATAAGTGTTGGAACATTCCAGAATGGCTGAGATCCAGACCTAGTCAGGTCGCCACCAGAGCCCAAAGGCCCTGTGACAATGAGCATTCATAATATAGCATAAACAAAGATCTCCAACCAGTAAGGATCTGATAGTATCCATCACAAAGTAGACTTGGCTTCAGAAGATACAAATACTACTTCAGACCCAGATAGAGGAAAACTATGTATTAGAAAACATTTTTAAGAAAAAGATTATCAGAATAAACAGAAGTGTCTCAGAGCAGGAGTGGTCTTTTCGATTTTCAAACCAGGGAATAATGATAGCAACAGACTAATTTAATTATTTCAAAATGTTTGAATCTAGTAAAATAAGTTATGAACAAGTGCGGATTTTGACATGCTCAAACACTCATCTGGTGATTTTAAGAGATACTGTGTAACTGTGTGATCTCAAAAGATTCTGATTAATTTTGGATTGTTGTGCCTGCTTATCTATGTGGACCTACTGCCTATAGTCCTGTAGGGTAGACAAGTCGAAGGGTCACGTCAGGAAACAATGCGAAAGCAATGCTATGGTGAACTGAAACCAGCATGACCCTGTTTGCAGATCCTATGCAGAACGTCACTATATGGCACCATTACAAGAAAAGTGGATTTTGCTCACACAAGAGGAAAGCTCAGCCTCTGTGTAGTTAGTGCCTTGTCCCTCAAATCCGTCCAAGAACACAGGTAGTGCTTGATCGACTGTTTATTCTTTTTTATTACTTTTATTTCACCTTTTAAAATTGTAATATCACTTCTTTTTAACATTTCCATTGACAAAAAGGTGTACATACATATATTTATCCTATACAACTTGATTATTATGAAATATATATACATATATGTTGTGGAATAACTCATTCAAGCTAACTAACAAATACACTACCTCACATACCATTTTTTGTTATGACAACACTTAAAATCTTCTCTTTGAGCAACTTTTAAGCATATAATACATTGTTACTAATTAAGTCACCATAATATACTCCAGATCTTTTAAACGTATTCCTCTTGTCTAACTTGGAACTTTGCACCTTTAGATTTTTGTCACTCCACCATGCACAGCCCCCGGCAACCCAGTTTTACTCTGTGCTTCCATGCATTTCACTGTTTTAGATTCTACATACAGGTGAGATCATGTGGCGTCTGCCTGTCTGGGCCCCACTCAGCAAGCTTTCTGCAAGGCAACAAAACTGGTTGACCTAATTTTCTCCCTTCAAATCAATTTCTTTAATGTTCATAACAAAAAGGCACGAATAGCACCACATTTAGATATTAACCAAAAAATGTTATGTAAGTTAATGTATATCCTGTCTATACGAACATACGTGTAAGTTTTTGTTTATTCACTTGTGAATTAACTGTCTTACAAGCGTCTCTAATAAAATATTCTGACATATAGTAGCCCTAGCCTACAGCTTATTTAAGAAACTCAAGAGATAATATGTCAAAAATGACTTCATTGTAAGCACTATAGAATTAGTACATTTTCTTCACAAAATTGTGCATAATGACCCAGACATTTGAATCTTTAAAGTAAGAAAAATAAACAAACATGGAAAACATTATTTTCTTTTTAATTGGAAGTACAGACAGAAGTCATTTAATTAAAGGCCTTTCTCTCATAGTAATCAAAAATTAAAAAACAACAACAACAAAGAATAATCAAAGGCCATTGTCTATAAATCTTGCTAAGGTAAGAGTGTTAGTTTCTCAGGGCTTCTGTAACACAGACTGCGTTGCTTAAACAGAAGTGTATTGTCTCAGAATTGTGAAGGCTGGAAGTCCAAGGTCAGGCTGTCATCGGGTGGACGCCTTTTGAGGGCTGAGAGGGAGAATCTGCTCCACATTTCTCTTCTAGCTTCTGGTGGTTTGCTGGCAATCATTGGCATTCTTTCGCTTTTAGAAGCGTCACCCCAGTCCTTGCTGTCATCTTCACATGGTGTGTGTTTCTTAGTGTGTTCGAATATCTCTTTTTTATAAGGACAGCAGTCATATTAGATTAGTGCCCACCCTGATGACCTCACCTGGACTTCATCTGCAAATCTACGAGGACCCTATTTCCCGTCAGGCCTGCAGGTTATATCTGGCGTCCCTTCCAGTGCCTGGAAGCTGTGGTCATTATGGAAACAGATTTCAACCACAGGTAGAGATACGCCTGTGTTGATAAACTGGGAAGCAGCCTTTATAAACAAATCTTTAAGGAGTCACATCACTGTCCAGAAAGCAAGCTAATATTAGTGATTCGGTAAAAACAAAGTACTCTTGGGAATCTTTTAGCTGTCCACATAAGTTCATCTCATGGGCCATTTAAATTTATGATGATGATACAGTATTAAGGTTACTATTTATGGTTAACTTGGTGACAATCCCTTTATAGACACAGAGCCAAATAAATACTTTTTAAAAATTGCCAGATAATTAACCCAACATATACTGACCTAAACTACTCAGGTAATTATCCTATCTCTATTCTTTTTTGTCGCTGTGGTGGTGGTAATGGAGGTAGCTTTTATGATATGGCCTGGTGATAACACAGGAAAAATAAAATTATGGAATGAAGTTAACAGATTTTCACGGTCAGTTAACTCCTAAGTAATTTCTGTTAAAAACTACCACTTTGGCCTCAATTACTAATGCAGTGACAAACTACAAGGACTTGATCTTAAAATCAGGTCCGGACAAATCTTTGTAGATAGTTTTACTTGTGCTCTACGTAAGGAGACCTAATTGTCTTTATGCTTCACTGATAATTTTGTACTTCTTTGGAATAAATTGACTGAAAATTTAAAGGTTATTAGTGAAAACATATGCCCTTTAAATAAAAAGCATCACTACAAATGACTGACCTACATTCACAAAATGACTAAATTACTGTGATTAAATCTGAGGCCATTTAATCATTTTGTTACAATAGGAAATTGAGCTTCTTCCCCGTGTTTATGCACTGGGACTAGCTTGCTCATTTTAGCTTTTAGCTCAGTTTTACTCTCTAAAATTAGCAGTGTTTGTTGTTTTAGAATAAGACATGAGAAAGATACGCACAAGTAAATTAGAACAACACTTTCTTCATTCAAAACAAAATTTGATTCAGTCAGATGTATACATTCCAAACTATGAAAGCAAATAGATTGTCTCCCAAAGCAACAGTGATGTAAGATAGAGGTTTCTACCTTTGGAACATTTTATTTGCGGAAGTTGAAGTCACTTCCTTTCTTCAGTTAAGCTTTCGGTCTCTCCAGAAGTTTTTTCTCAGAGGCTGAGTAAAATGAGCCCACCTCCGGATGCTCAACCTTCTCCTTTGTCCCTGTTCCAATTCATTTATGTGTAGCGAATGTCCAATAAGCTCTGACTGATGCCGCTTGCCTTCTTAACATTTCCAGTCGCCCAACATTAGTTCGGCAGGTATCAGAGTCATTTACTTTTCAGTCTGCAGTGTCCCTGGTGCCTGACCAGAGGGAGAGGGTGACACAGCTGAGAAGCCTGTTAATCTCAATGGCCCTTGGGTCTTTCTTCTAAAAGACACAGCAAACAAACATGCCAAGTGCTGTATATAAAAAGGTGGATGTCATTCCTCTGCAAACGCACTCATGGTGTTTTGGGCCCACCACCACAAGCGCTGAGATCATGCACAGGTTGGAAAAGCCCCCGTGGCAAGAACAGTTGCCACTCTGAATCACAGTCCCATTTTTTACAATACTGTGGGAGAAGGGGTAATAAAGCTTTTAATTTTTCTCTGTAAATGTGTGCAGACAGAGGTGCAAGATGAAACAATACCAAATGTATCATCTTAATGACCGTCTAACTATGGAGACAGGCGAGTTCAGAACGGGAAAAAGCCACTCTAGAAGAGCCTGAGGACCAGCTCTCTTTCCTGCAACTGTGACAAAAGTGAATTATCTTCTTGATGATAAACACAATCCTTAATTAGGTGGGTTGGCAGAAATCCTGTACTTGATTTGATAAAGACGAATGTGCCCTGAAAATCTCTGAATGCTACTGATCTTTAGAAGTGTCATCTTTTTTATTTTTTAATGGTTGTGTCAAAGAAATTAGGCAATTTTCATGTTTTAAAGTGTGTGAAAATAGCTGTGTTCTTAAAAATGAATAGAATAGCTGTTGCAGTAGTTTAGTTATTCTAGGAGCTGCACCAAATCTTGTTTCAAATGAAACAAAACATAAGTTCTGATTTCTTCACCAAAGAACGTCAATAGTTTAGTGCTAACACTATCACTCTTTTCTTCTAAAACTCATGCAATATAATTTAAAGATTTTCATCTATTATAAGAAAAGAAGTATGTTTTTGTATTTTTGCCTTGCTAGTATATTTGCAACTTATCAAAAATAAAATTTTAAATAAATTTAAATTAAAAATATTATAATTTATAAGGATTAAATTTGGCTTGAGGTTACAAACTTTAAAGCTCTAACATTAACTTTATCAAATAGTTGTCTTTAAAAATTCTCAGGAAAAGATATCATTAACAAAAAATTTAATCATTCATTTTTTTTTTCTTTAATTAAAAAATTTTCTTTCTAGGAAAAATACATGATCATACCCAGAATTCCTGGCTATATTGATAAAAGAAGCGTGTTAAACTTTATTTTTACTAGAGGTAGTTGAAAATTTTCACTTTTTGTGATCATTAAACTATTTGTTATAATAATTGAATGTGATTGTAAAAGGCAGAATTAGCAACCATTTGAGTTTCAACTGGTGATAAGATAATTTTGATTTTAATAGGATTTGAAAAATATTTTATAATTACTTTCTTACTGCGCCGTTTTGCTTATTTATACAAAGTAGAATTTCTAAAGAGAAGAGGGCTATCACCTTTGTTAAACTACTACTTAAGTTGCTTGAAATGTTCAATACAGCTTTAAGAAAGAAAAAGCTGTGATTACTTGAGGTTTTTAATTACTAAAATAGTTAAAGTGTTCTTTATCTTTTTAATAAATATATTTTTAGAGTTTGAAATTAAAGACATGATTGATTGCCAAGATACAAATGCTGGAAGCTGATGTGGGGCAGATGAGGGAAGAGGTTGAAGACCAAAGGAGCTGTTTTTATTTCTTTTTACTACTTGTGAAATGCTGTTCACCTTTACTAGCCATCACTCTCCATCTTAAATAGTTTGGCCCAACTACATTTTGAAACCCTATAACCTCAATTTTTAAATGGTGTGCTTTTATGGCCTAGTTGGGCTGTGACATTATTTCCTCTACCTTCTGTGTTAAGAAAATTACTTTTAGGAGGTCAGAGTAAAGGCAGAATTATTAAATAATTGGAAGAAGCATGTTCCATTTCTCTGGAACCAGACAGTATTACTGAGGTGTGCCTGGACGTGTTTTCTTTTCTTCCTGCCATTTACACAAGAGCCCTGTGTTCCTTTTAGATAAAGACAAGAGTTCTCAGCACCCATTTTGCCTCCAATTTAATGAAGTTGTTAAAGTAGCAAGACTGACAGGTTAATTATCCTTTATAAAAGGGGGACAAATTGAACTGTGTCTTTCCATCATTTTTTGATATATCAAGAAGCTCCTGAGGTGCCCAGATGCGGCTCTGGTGAATAGAACAGCTAATCCACTCTGCAATTCTTCACTGACCCCACTCTCCCCACCAGGGACTCACTATACTGCAGTTGTTTTTTGTTTCACATTCAACAGATTCCGCTTTATTATAAATTCAGAAGGATTTTTTTTCTCCCTCTCTCCATATGTTGGCTGACAGCTCCCCTGAAATAACTGATGGCTAAATTTAAACTCTGATGAAAATTAACCCAAGTGTTAAATGCAAACAGGAGCTGCTTGAAAGAGAAAAGAGTTATCATGGTAGATGCCAAACAGTGGAAAATGTGTGTAAATTAATGGAGCCTCGCTGATGACAAGCCGTCAGGCAGTTTGATGGCTCTTGCTAGCGCTTTGGTCCCACTGAAGTTGGCCAGAGGGCAGAATGGACAAGTTCTGCTTTTCAAAAAGACCGCGGGAAGCTTGACAGCAATGCTAACTAGATCATCGAAAGTTCATGGTCAAATAAGAAATTTTTTTTTTTTTTTGCCGAGCTTTGCACTAAACAGAGTTTGCAGACAGAAGCAGTGAATGAGATATCAAAAGAAGGGAAGGAAATCAGTGAGAAATGATTTAAAGAACAAACTGACAAATTTGCCACTAATTTTAAAGTTAATACTGAGAAATTGGTTTTGTTAAAAATAATAAGCATTTGACTTGAGACATTTTCTACTTAGTAATGTTTCGCTCACCCTAGGCATTTTGCACAGAAATTTCATTTGTACTTCTCAATTTTTCGGATTTAAATGTGTAATTTTAGTGAAGCACATTGAAAGGAAATGGAAATCTAACCAAATACATATAACTCTGTTTCTTATTATAATGGATTTGTGACATTCTTAGGGATCTAAGGAAAAAATTCCACCATTCATCTGTTTTTCTCCATGAACAGGCAGTATTTTTTCTTCTCTAAAAATACAACATTAATAATATGTTATTATGACTTAATATTAGTAGGATATAATGGATAGGGCATTGAATCATGAAACAGGGAAACTTCTTCCTATCTGGGCTCAATCTTGTAGAGTCCCATGACCTTGAACAAGTGACCGAGCATCAGTTTACTCATTTCTAGGTCGGGAGTGATGGCAATAAGATCACAGAATTCAAATGGAATTCTGAAGGTGAAAACTAACTTTTTTGCTAAATCTGCTAAAGGAAATTTCCAGCAACCAAAGGCAAACTTCTGGACTCCAAAGGGGGATCTTGAGCAGAGGACAGTGGGAAGAATGTGCGATGTAAAATCACATTTGTGTCAAGTTGAGGCTCTTCTTCTGACATGCTGTGTGTCCTTGGTCAATAACAGAAAGTGTTATTTATCTCCCTCCAAGATTACTGTGAGCACAGAGTTGATAATGTGTATGAATATTCCTTCTTTGGGAGCTGTAGTGTTCTATACAGCTGTCAGTTCTAACTGTGATGCCTCTTCCTTCACCTGTCTAAATCCTGCCTGTCAAATGAAGGAAGACCTCCAAGCCCCTCTCTCTTACCTCCCAGTGCTCCAACCTCCTCTATTGGTGTGCTTGTCTTCAGCAGGGCTCAGTGGCCTGGGAATAGAAGTAGGGAATTTAAAAGATTGAGGTTATAAAGGGTCAGCATATCAGAAAGACAATGAAGTGTGGTAAATACAAATTTAAGTCCCCAAAGCTGGCATGTGATAGGTATATGTTTTTTCCTATGACTAAATTCAATTGGTATCTTCAGCTTCCTTTCCCCACATTTCTCTTTCATGGAAGGAAACTTAATCTGTTCCAGGTGAACTTAATTAAATTCTCTCATCTATCAGTCAAGTTAGTGCCAAATCCAGTCAACTTCAGGATTCTATAGTCCTCCTTTCTCCTACTCCTGGGGATTTCATAGTGTCATGGCCGCCCTTCAGTGTGAGTATCTGGTCAACCTCTAGGATCCTCACGCCAATGTGGTACTCCACTGGTATGTAACTCGTAACAAGTATTGTCCAGGTATGTCATCTGCATGTGACTTTTATTGAGAGATAATGACTGATCTTCACTGGCTAGCCTATATATTTCTTCTTTTGTAGCTTCTCCTTTTACTGGTTGTAAATGTCTCTATAGATAGGTCTACCAGTTAGCTTGCTTAATTTTTCACAGCTTCTTCTGGGGCAGATGGGGCATAGGAAATAATAAATGTTCTTTTTCCTATTCTGGGGCTGCTGAATAATCTATTCTCTTCTCATTCGCTCATTCTATTGCCCCAAGACATTCTAGCTTCAGGACACCTCTTCAAGGCTTGCTTCGGCCTAAGGCTCCAGCTAGAAATTGGGCACTTACCCTGTGTCTTCAGGTGCCAAAATATTTGAGGCAGGGAGCTTAAAATCACTCCCAGGAAATTGTCATATCTCATTCTTTCTCCTTTCCCACATTCCTCTCTTCTTTCTGTTCTCCAGCTGGAATTTTGGCAGGGAGAAAAGGGAAGTGTGAATGAGAAAAATAAATTCTGAATTATGATATATAATTTCCATTTTCTTTTATCTGATACCTGGATTGAGGCTTTTGAACAAGAAAGATAAAAATTTAATGGCAAGCATATCAATTATAGACTTTTCTGTACAGATTGAATTGGTGTTTCTGTGCATGGAATAGATCCGGGAGCAAGGCCACAGGTAAAATGGTGGTTGAATGATGGAAAATAAGAACTTGTTTAGAAAGAGTAGGAAGTAAAGACAAACAGGGAGGAGTTGGGGTTATTGAGATACAGAGCTCTCCATGAAAGTAGTGTTGACTAAGTGGAGGGAGGGAAGAAGGAAGGAAGGCAGCTAAAGGGATTGAAGTTTGAGAGAATGATGAATTCGAGTTCCTATTTCTAAGGTGGGATAGTTCTAAGTATTTCTGTTTTGCAGTTCGGCTGAGGCCGGGTTTGATATGGGGCTAGCACCGTACTCGCTGAGCCATAGGCGCTGCCCAATCCTACCTATCTCATGCATGACATTACTAACAACAAATGCCTGTGTCATTGTTTCCTCTGCACAGCAGACCAGTGAAGCCTGGAGAGGGTGGGTGTGCGCCCAGTCTCGGAGCGAGGAAGGGAGACAGTGTGTGCCTGCTGTGCAGTTCTCCCTCAGTCACAGCTGAGTCACCGCCATCTGATTACTGATGTGGGTACTCCTGTTCTTATCAAGGCAGGTCCAGGAAAATCTCACGTGGAGAACATCACTCTGCCTGCTCGCGATCAGGAGTCTGCACCACTTTGGGTGCACACTTCAGAGGCAGACCCCTTACCTAGTGTGTAAGGGCCACAGGCCTGCGAGGCTGGGGTTCCCTCCAAATTCCTCTTTAGGGACTGTCCCTGACCAGTGCAGCATAGTTCAGATACAATTTGGGCAAAACTGTGCTCCTCTGAGATCCCCCTCCCTAGACCTCCACAGAGGAACTTGGGGCTGACTTTCCTTCAAGTGTCCCTAGCACTTGGCACTGGCTAAGGGGATAGGAAGCCCGTGCTGAGAATTGGCCACCGGAACCCAGAGCTTCAGGGGGTTCCTAGCTGCTTGGGGCTTTTTAAGAGGTTCTTTTGGGAGGAAGAAAGTGGAACATGTGGCCCGGGTCATAGTATCCTAGAGCTGCCATAGCAAAGTGCCACCAACTGAGTCTTTTGAAACAACAGAAATTCCTCGTTTCACACCCTGGAGGCCCGGAGTCTGAGATCAGTGTTAGAGTGGCTGTGCCCCCGGTGAAGGCTTTAGGGACGGGTCTACTTCAGGCCTGCCCCCTGGCTTTTGCTAGCTCCTTAGCTATGGGAGCTCACCCCGGTTTTCACATGGTCTTATCTCTGCATGTCTCTGTGCCCACATTGCCCCTTTTTGCTGGATTGGAGGCTCACCCTACTCTGGTATGACCTCATCTGAACTGGTCACATCTTCAGAATGACCCTATTTTCAAACTGGGTCACGTCCTGAGGTCCTGCAAATTAGGACTTGTACATACAATATGGGGGGAGGGCACTGTTCTTATAACAATGTCAGACAAGGCAAGCTGCGAGCCAGCAGCCTGGTGCACTCCAGCTCTGGGCAGAGCAGCGGACAAAGGGAACCAGAGGGTCTTCAGCAGGGAGGCCAGAGAGGGACCAACTTTTACTAAGTGAACAGGTGCATGTGACTGCTCCTTAAACTGACTGCTCCATTCTCTCTGGGAGAGCAGCATGAAAGAAAGTGTAGCAATAACTAAACTTCAAAAACCACCCAGGGAGGCAGCAGGGGAGAAGTGAAGAAATAAATGGCCCAGCTGCCAAGTAATTCACTGAACGTGGCTGTCCTTGCAGGCATCACAGTAACTTCAGTATTGGAAAAGTGAATTAAATGAGAATGAGAACCCGCTAACATGTTGTTAGCTCACTGTTACAATGCAGTGTGACATTTACTTTAAAAATCATGTGGAAGTGGCTAACAGATTCTATTACAGCATTTACAGAACTTCACTGCAGCTGCTTTTCCTTGAATGGGCGGCTTGGAGCCATTGAGCAGAGCTCGGCAGCGGTGCCCAAAATGTGCACACTGCCAGTGGGCAGATGGGGCACGGCCCTGCAGGCTCTAGGCCTGGGCAGCTTAACCTTTCAGAGCTTTCTTACCGGGAAAGATAGGGCACTGATAGTGCAATAACATATGTCAACGTGCACCACAGCCTATCGGACTCAGAGGTGTATGTAAGAAAGAGGAAAATTATTTTAGAAGAAAAAGACACTATGGCAACTGAATCTGAAATCTCTGGATTTTTTCTCTGTGGAGTCATGTGACTTTGAGCCAAAACATCTGTTGTGCCTCAGTTTCTCCCTCCCATTGAATTTTTTACGATGAATAGACATCAGAAGCCTTTGATGTTTTTAGGGAGATAATTCTGAGAAAACTGCAGCATGCAAAAAAAGACATTCAGAAACATTCATACTTTACTCTGCATATGCTACCCTAAAGGGATGAAAGAATGAAATAATTTCTATACACTGTTCCTATAAAAGACAGAACCGTGTTGATGTCCAGCATCCAGGTCAGTTTCTAAGACCAGCATGACCAGAAGCGCATTCAGGAGGCAGGAAGAAATGAGGTCAATTCAGGACTTAACACAGTGGCACTGTTTTGAATCCCAGGGATCAGGGATCCAGAGCCAGGAAGAACTTTCTCACTTAGCTAGCGGATGCAGAATCATACTAAAACAGTTAGGTATAAACAAATTAGGGTCATAGGAAGAGGACAAAGTTTCCAGGCCACATGGTGTGGCATGGGAGGGAGGGGGCTGGGAGAAACTGGAGGGTAATGAGAGACCTGCTAAGCCACCGAGGACTCTGGCACTTACTGTCCATCTCTGCCATGGTCCTTGCCTTGAAAAAAGTCCTATTTCACAGACCTATTGTGAATACCAACAAGATAATCAAAACAGAAGTCTTATAAAATGTAAAAGGCCTGATGCAATCGAAAGGAATGATTACAAGTCTCCAGCAAGCCCTCTCCAGGCTTTCTGTAATGAGTGGGACTGTCGGAAGGCCGTGATTAAACCTGTGTGTCGAGCTCCTCCTCCCTTGCCCTCTCCCTACTTTCTCAACAATGTTGTCCAGCCAGTTGAGGCAGCATTCAACATTTCTAGGATTTTAGGTGACTGTACTGGTGTCAATCAGACCACCAGAGCCCTACTCTGCTCCTCAGACCGGAATGTTACTTAAATCTCCTGGGAGGGCTAAGGGACTTCTGAGCTGGGCCCTGGTCCCAGAGAGGCTGAGGAAGCCTGGGCGGCCTTATCCAACCCAAAAGATCCCATCAGCTAACAATATCTCAAAGACCCAGATCCCAGATCTCCAGTCCCCATGCTGATCTTTTTTTCCATAGCTCTCAAATACTAACTCCAGTTGTTTGTTTGTTTTTCTTGCTTTTCTCTTGAGCTCAGGTCTTGGTTTAGATCTTGGGAGAATACAGACTGAGCAAGGATTGGGTTACTGCCCCCAGACTAGGTGAAGATGAAGATTGCCAAAGGTGACTTAGCAGGAAGTGAAGATATTCAGATGTTGATGTCACCCTGACCCCTGCCTTCTGCCCTTGAGGAAGAGAAACAGAAATGGAATCCCCAGCAACTCCATGCTCACACGAGAGAAAAACTAAATTAAATTCAAATAGGGGCGTGGGGGAAAGAGCGGTGTGGGGGAAGTTCTCACGCAAGTACATTGCACTGGCATATGGCATACTTTTTGATGGAAGTACACACTAAAATGTGGATTTTAACCTTATAAATGCAATTTATGTAACTTATATGTGTATACCCTTTTAGTTTAACCTGAAATAAAAAAAAAAGAAAAAGAAAAAGAAAAGAAATAGAACAATCCCTAGGAGCCCAAGTGTCAAAGGCTATATGGAGCTTGAGACATCCCACAAAGTCCAGACTGGCACAGCCTAGTTGCACTAGCCCAATAGATGTGTGTCCAGAGGACCTAGAAGGGGAAGAAGTGAGGGATCAGCCAGTGCAGCCCCTGCCAGCTACAATCTGTATGGACCAATGACCGAGGGCTGGTGGGGATACCCTGGCAGAGAGCAGGGCATAGATGATACCAGGATGTAACGCCTCTCCCTTGGAACTCTCTAAGCCCCCCTGGTATTGAATCAGAGGAAGGATGGATGCTGGATGAAATAGTTTTTATCACTTCAGCAAGGTATGATCAAAAAATGAAATTAAAATAGAAAAATAAAGTTCAAGGTTACACTCAGGTTTACTGATGAGATTCGTTCCAGTTGAAAGCAATTAGTTCTCATTCCCTTCATTTTTCTCTTTTGCTATCTCCTTTTTTGAGAAAAAAGAAAAGATGTTGAGCATATAATAACAGAAAACGAAACATAGGCCTGCTGTGTAGGCCAGAGCAGAGAAATAACCTCTTGCCACCAGGCAGACAATGATGTTGAACCGGAGGCCAGGAACCTCTCCAGAAGTGATGGTCTTCAGGGATCACGAGTGCCACCGCTGTCCTCTGCGCTACGTCTGATGCCCAGCAGCTGACACTCCACCTTTCCCCAGTCTCTCCAGCAAGTTGGGCTTCTCCATCCCTTCCCCTCCTCGCCATCTGTTCCTGCTGCTCCGGCAGCCTCCCTGCTCTCTGCCCACCAGGGCCTGTCTGAGCAGGAGGGTGTGAGGGCCTCTGATGAGGTGGGC
Organism: Arctocebus calabarensis; assembly: GCA_963573935.1. Classification (NCBI taxonomy): domain Eukaryota; kingdom Metazoa; phylum Chordata; class Mammalia; order Primates; family Lorisidae; genus Arctocebus; species Arctocebus calabarensis. Next base: position 29,380 of record CAUYON010090973.1, read on the forward strand.
CTCGGCCCCTCCATCACTCGCAGCCTTGAGGAGAGCACCAGCTGTCTGGCCTCATTTGCATTTTTCTCTCCCAAAGAATGAAATTAGCCATGAGTTTCCTGAGGTGATGCAAGACGCAAATTTAGGCTAGATGTGTCAGAGTGTGATGGAGAGGGAAGGGGAAGGTCAGGGAAGCATTTTGACAAACAATTTGCAGCACGAAGACAGAAGGGGAAACAACACAAATTGTACCGCAGATGCACCTTTTAGCGCAGAAGAAAGTTAGATGAGGCTTTTAAAAGGTAATTGCCCCACCTCTAGGATGAAGGCACAAACATTTCATGAACAAACATGAAAAGATGCCAGTGACGGCTGAAGCAACTCTCGGTTATTGAACATTTCTTTGGCCACATACAAATTGTCCTAAAGTGCTGGCATTTGCTGAGGTGCAGGGAGGCGGGGAGGCAGGGAGTCAGACACTGCTACTAAACTCCAGTGAGGTGCAAACGCCCATGGCCCTTGTCTGCAATCAGAGCCCTTCTGATTGCAAATAAAACCAGACTGAGCCGTGAAGATTTGGTTACCAGTTCTATGCATGGTTCTTAAATTTGTCATCTCTTTCTTTTTCTTATATTTTTCAACTAATTAGTTGTCATCCCTGAGGCAAATATATAACCCCTTGGTTCTATACTGAAGCAGGTTCATACATGAGGCTTTTTAAAGATACCAATATAATTTGTTCACAGAGTTCTTCAAATGACCCTCATCAGAGACAGAGAAACTTGGACCCTCAGTAGGTAGACGAGGAATTAAATTCTTCACACAGGTCAGATGGTGGGTGTCTCTCTTTTTACTCAGCTTGAAACTTAAATCCTTCCCAGAGTTTAGCAGTTTCAACCTAGTTTGGCCTCTGACATCTCTCTCATTCCTCTGGTACTTCTTTTCATTAATTCATTCACTACTTCATTATACTTACACCTACACACATATCCATATCCTGACTGCCTTCTGGGTGTGTCCTGGGCACTCTCCTAGGCCCATGGAGCATTTCGGTGAACAAAATAAAGTTTCCTGCATTACAGGGCTAATGCTCAACTCTTTGAGCAGGGCAGGGGACCAATAATAGTCATTATACACATAAGTAATTAAATTGTAGGATATGATAGATGATGATCGTTATAGGAAAATGAAAGCAGAGTAAGAAAGAGTAAGTGTGAAGTGGGAAAGGGGTGTTATTTCAGACAAGATGGTGGGGGGTGAGCCTCCTAGAGAAGAAGACCTGTGAGTAGAAGCTGGAAGGAATTGAACAAGTGACAAACGGAGCTATCAGAGGGAGAGGCGTCCCCACAGTGCAGAGGCTGGAAGAAAGTGAACAGGTGAAGGCTGAAGCTATCAGAGGCTAGAAGGACGTGAACAAGTGAAGGCTGGAGCTGTCAGAGGGACAGGCGTCCCCACAGTGCAGAGGCTGGAAGGCAGGAACAGGCCCGACATGCCAGAGGAAGATGACAGAGGCCAGAGTGGCCAGCGAGAGAAAGAAAGGCCTTGGTGGTAGGCGGGGAAATCACAGAGGCTATGGGGCCAGATCGCACAGGGCTCTGCTCACTTCTGCAGGGACTTGTCTCTTACCCTGTGGTAGATACCGGGTCAGTGCAGTGTTGTGATCACATGAGTGATGTGATATAATTGATATCTGCCCATCTCTCTCTCTAACTCTGTTGCCCCAGGCTAGAGTACAGTGACATCATAGCTCACAGCAACCTCAAACTCCTGGGCTCAAACCATCCTCTTGCCTCAGCCTCCCTATAGCTGGGACTACAGGCATGTGCCACTATGTCCAGCTAGTTTTTCTAATTTTAGTAGAGACAGGGTCTCACTCTTGCTTAAGCTGGTCTCAAACTCCTGAGTTTGGGCAATCCACCTACCTTGGCTTCCTAGAGGGCTAGGATTACAGGTGCCTGGCCATCTATTTGATATTTTAAGAGGAACATTCTGTTTGGTGAGCTGAGATCAGACCACAGAAAGTAGAGCACAGTGACCAGTTAGGAGGTTACCGTACTCACCCAGGGACGCGGTATCTTTGAGGATCACAGTAGTGGAAGTGACAAGTGTAGTCTTGATAGCTTTTGAAAGGACAGTGTGTTAGTTTTCTAGGGATGCCATCACAAATTGCCACAAATCTGGTGGTTTGAAATAAGAGAGATTTGTTCTCTCAGAATTCAGGAGGAGGCCAGAGGTGCTTGTCAAGTGTTGTTCGTTGTAGAGAGACTCAGTGATAAAGACTGTTCCCTGCCACCCTCCCTTGCCTTGTGGCAGTGTAACTCCAATCTCTGCCTCCATCCTCATCTTGCCTTCTCCATGTCTCTGTGGCTCTTATCCTTTCCATAAGGATGCCAGCCATTAGGCCCACGCCATAGGGCCCACCCTCTTCGACTGCGATCTCATCTCTATCCTTGACTGGCTATATCCGCAAAGACCTTATTTCCACATAAGGTAATGTTCTGAGGTTCTGGGTGGACATGACTTTGGAAGGGACATGACTATTCAAACCCCTACAGATAGCCAACTGGGTTTCCAGGATGAATGACAGGTGTAAGAAAAAGGGAGGGAATCAAAGATGATCCAAGGTTTCAGCCTCCATAACTGGAAAAATGCAGGTGTCATTTCCTGAGAAAGAATGATTGCAGGGGAAGTGGGCTGGCCATGGGGGTGGCTTAAAGAATTTTGCATGGGGCACATTTCAGTTAAGGTACCCTTAGCGGAGCTGGCAGGTAGGCAATTGGAGCAAGTATCGCTGAAATCTCATCAGAGTGTCATCGGGGTTTATTTCGTGGAGAGTAGCATATTTTAATGCTCTTTTGGAAACCAAAAGTACAAGATGCCTTTCGATGCCTGTAGATCATGACAGCCTCTGCCCCTTGCACAGACTACCTGCTTGAGATTCACCACTGGCCACTTTTAAGTTCTGCCGTTCACTGAGCAGTTTCAGGCAAATTACTAACTTTAGGTTCAGTTTCCTCATTCACAAGACAGGAGTCCATGTAATGCCTATCTCAGAATAGTGTTGTAAGAATTACGTTAGGTAATACAAAATTTATAAAGTGCTAGTAGACACCGAATCAAAGGTTGTCCAGGATGATACTTTCTAACTAGAGGCATCTGAACTTTGGCTAATTCCTGAATTCTCAGTACTAAAGTGCCTGGCCATTTTTCCCTCCGGCCAGTGGTCTTTTGTAGGCACACAAGGAGATAAAAGGAGCAAGGTCTTGTCCAGCCAGAGTATCATGACCTTCTGCCCAGGTAAGAGTATTCAAGAGGAACTGCTGTGCAGAGACTAACCACCAAGGCCGGGGGGAGGGTGGGACTGCTAGGGATACTTTGAGAATCAAGCTATCGCAGGACTGTCTTAGCTCCCAGGTTCAAAGGGAGGAAGGACGGAAGCATTTACTGGAATCTGGCAGGAAGAAGAGTCTTGAAGACTTGCCTTCTTCAGAGGAGCAGTGACCTGCTATAAAGGTGACTGGTGGAGAGCAAGGAGCATTCCTACTGCGGCCTCATTCTCCTGCTTCCCTCGGTTGGCATGAGGCCTGGAGTCAGAGGGCACTGGGGCCACTGCCGCAGTCTCTAGAGATCACTGTTGAGGGGCAGGGAGCTGCGGAGCACAGACTCTGCTGGTTTTCACAAACCCCATGTGGGGGCTCCCCGAACTCTCTCCACCTTCAAGCCCGGAAGTCCTCTAGCCTGCTCTTTGTGCTATGGTATAGTGTGGGCCTTCTTTCATCCCATTTTCATTTTAGAAATGGGTAAAAGAGGACTGGGGATTTGCACAGGTAGCAGCAGCATCCCACTGCCCTCCCTCACCCTCCCAGCGCTGCTGGGCTCCGCCTGTGTCCAGCCTGGTCTGTGCAGCTGCTCACAGGACGGTGACCTCTTAGATGGGGCCTCAGCCTTGCTCTTTTATATAGAATTCCCGTTAGACTAAAAACAGATGTACCAGTGTGTGGGGCCGGGTTACTTAACCTCTCTGGGCCGCAGCATCTTCCTCTATTAAGGAGATGATGCTGACAGCACCAGCCTCCCAAGGTGGTGGCGAAGATTGGAAGTCAGGGTGGAGGTCGGATAACACAGTTTCTGGTAGGGGAAGAGGCGTCTCTGTGAAGGGAAAGCAGCAGCTGTTAAGCAAAGGACAAGCCTGGCCATGGGCAGCCTCCCAATTTATTAATAACAGCATCTTGCTGATTGTCAGGACACGACATCACAACTCAAAAGTAAAAACCTGAAATGTAAAACTACAACTCCTTAACCTGAGAGGGTATCTAAATGAAATAACTTTGTGGATACCAAGCAGGAGTTGTGTTATAGTATAGGATAAATGACATTTCAAAAATAGGACTCACTCTCCTTGGAGAGGGCGTGTGGCCAAAGGCTGGAACCCGACTAGCATGGACAAGGGGCCTCCGGACAAGGGGCCTCCCGACCTCTCCAACATCCCAGTGAACGTTTCTGTTCCAGACTGCAAACTTCCCTACATGATAGCATGGAAACGTTTGGCTTTACATTTTTTCTCCTACAATCATTTTGAAATGGGGATTTCGAGTCATATTAACGATAGTGTTCTATTTGATCAAGATAAAGTTTAGTTTTGTCCACATCCCATTCATGAAATTCTCAGATTTTGCTGTACTTCTATCCTTTATGAGCACAGGTGCTGAATGTCATTGTCAAACACGCAGTTGCCTGGGGTGCAGCTAAGGGGACACAACTGCGTCCATCAGGGACAGAGATTCTTCTCTGGGTTTTTCTTGCTTCCCTCTCCTCTCCTCCTGCCTTACTGTCATCACTGGAAAAGAAGAGTTCTTGACAGCTCTTCATGTCAGTCAAAAGTCTAGGTCAGACACTTATCAATTGACCCAGTGTTAAGGGTAGACACTCAGCTCAGCATCTGTCAATAGCTTCTTTTGATCCATTTAGACCAGAGCCTGCGTCCCTGCAGTGATTTATACAGAAGCGTGCGTAGACTTTTAAAGACAGCGAAATATTTCTAGAACTCTAGAAATCATCTAGTGTGTAAGTGCTGCTGCTTCTGTTCCTATTAAGAACTCTTGAGAGAAGATTATGCCTGGCTAATAAATCTGACACCTTTGAAGATTCTGACCACAGTGTCTGACCATGAAGCTGGATGCTTTCCAAGGCCAGGGTATGGAGGGCCGGAGTTCATTCTGCACATCTTGCTTGTGGATCCCATAGTCTCACTCAGCAGACGGGAAGGTCTCTGCCGAGGTAGCTGAGCTAATGCTGAGTTACCCAGCTACAGAGCTGTGACTCCAGGAGATAGAAGCTACAACTCACCTAGAAACTCTGTGGGAAAAGTATGTAAAATTGTATGTGGTGGGGCCAGATAGTAATGGCCCCTCTGGACCCGTGTGGCCTGCCTTCCCCCTCAATTTGGCAAAGTATCAGGAGAGACTTCTCAGTCAAGCTCAGGTGTCTTTTCACCTCAACACCTCCCCGGTTCCTAACAGGGATAACACACATTTCTTTGTCCCAGGTGTTTGTCACAAACTGCCAATTCCTCCCTACCTGTGAGACAGGAAAAGAAATGTGAACATGTAAGAAATTCAGAGGGGCCGAGGAAATTTTCCTGACATGCTCCTGCTGTGACACCACGGCAGTTGAAGAAGGCCTGTCATTGGGCTGTCAACCTTTAACCTCCCCCAGACGTATTTTGAAATGATGTGAAAAGAATCACTGTGCTGTACCACTGGCTCCTGCCAACTCTGCGTGTCTGTCCTTGATGTCAGTCAAAAGTAGTTAACTGGCACCCACGGTGCCTTAAAAAAAAGCTTCCACCAAATATCAGTAATGACTTTAGTTAGGAAGACTAGCTCTTGTCAAGTAATGACTTTTTGACATAAGGTATTGTTTACCTAGGCAACGTTCTCTTACTTGCATTTTAATGAGCCTAATTAATAATAAGTTAGGAGTTCTCGGCTATTTCTTCACAGCTGGACCATATGCACTAATTACACTGCATGTGCAGACCTAAAATAATCCATTTAGTCAGAAAAAATAGTTTAAACATAGAAAAAAAGCTTGATTTATGAATATTTCTTCTTTATCCCCTTTCATGATGTCAACTGTGATATCACAGCAATTTGCAAATAATTAAGGTGCATATCACCTCTAAAATGTAGGTTTTCTTTCTGGTATTTTGGGTGAAGTTTCTATCTGCAAAACTTTCTAGAGTTTGCATGAGTGTTTGACTGACAGACTTGCTTGGTACAAGTTCAAGGATAAACACCAGTGGTAGTGAAAAGGAATCTCGTAATGGAACTGTTTTACTTATAATAAATAAATAACCTGTTTCACTTATATCCTAAACAACATATTGACAAGTTGAATTAAAAAATTAATGTTTAAGTAATGTACTTAGGTCAAAACTGAATCCAATTTATATGAAATTTAGTCACTATTTTCGGTGAAGCATGTTTGTAATTTCCCTTTACAACAATATATTTTCTCCAATTTCAATATCAGGTGTATCCAGATCAAGAAGAATGATATTGAAATATTTCTTCATTTTTTTATTGTTTATAAGATTTCTGGAATTGCTTGTCTTGTGAAATCATTGTGATCTATGAGTTTATGATAGTTTGAACTTTGTTATTTAATTTAATTCATTGCTTAATTACCGTTTTCCTATGAATGATTATACTGTGGTTTTGTTTGTTGGGAGGTTGGGCTTTGGGGGGCAGAGTATCACATCATACCTTTGTTTAATTCTTAATAAACTGTTCACTTGTTAAACAAAAACAAATAAATAACCTTGAAAGGGGCATTTTGGAGCATTTTGGAGCTAAAAACATCTTTTAAGTATTGTATAAAATATTTTTTAGGAGTTTTCCTTAATATCTAGCTACGACTTAGTTTTTTCAGCTACCTTTAAAACAGCTTTGGGAACTAAAATTAGTATTTGGAATGAGGACAAGCAAACAACTCCACAGAAAGGAAGGTGTCAGGTCACTAGATGGCGTTTCCAAGGGTGACAGGTCGTCTCTTTATTCCTCTGTACCTAGCTTGCTAAAGTGCCATGGATGTGTTCTTTGGGAAACTGCCAGGAAGGCTACTATGGCAGAGAGAGTTCAGTCCTGTTAGAAATTTGTCACAGAGCTGCTGAAGCTTCAGTGTGATTTGACTTCTCTGGGATACAAGTATTGAGACTGTCACAAGGATACGATGAGCTGAGCTTCAGCCGGTAAAGGAAAGATAACCTGTGATTTAATATATCATTGATCCCTTGAGCACAGAGTCAGTTATTAATTTTTTTTTCAAAATAAACCATGTTTGCTGTTAGGTTGTGGAAAGATACTGGAAGAAATGTCATGAGGAATGCCTCCATGAATCCCTACTAAGATCCTTCCAGAAGTCATGAACATTTGGGCCCTGAGACCACTAACCACATGTATATGAAATGGAGGAGAGACGAGATTCCGGCATCAGGCCTGTATGAAGAGGCTTCATTCTGAGAGTGACTTTTGGACTTTAGTAGGTCCCAATTCACCCATGTTTTAACAAGACATAGTTCAAAGCAGTCAGAGATGATCTGAGCTAATTGGTTGATTCAGCAAGAAACCTAGGAAAAGGTGGTGCTGAGGTTGGAGGCATCAGGCTGGCAAGGTTAGCAGATGCTCCCCAGAAAGGGCCTTGGAATGGAGGTGCACCCTGCCAGGCGCCATATGTGTGACGGACATGACAGAGAGCACAGGATGCCTGAGCGAAGGTGATAGCCTGGCTCTCATTTGCAGAGAAACAAACTTCCCTTGGAGTAGACACAAGTGAAATAATGTCTGTGGAGTGGGTGCTTTTACAGGCTGCTGACCACTTGGCAGCAATCTTCTCCCCCAAAGGGGGGACGTTGCCAGTTTCCACAAGACATCTGTCTCAATTGTCCTCCAAGGTTCTTCAAAATAGCAGAAGGGGAATAATAAAATGCAGAGATGCAATCCCTGGGACCAGAGGTGAGCACACTGCGAACATGTGCACAGACATTTTTTCTGCTCGCCGTACATTATCCCAGGCTAGCAGACATGGGGATCATCCACATTGGGCCGAACTCAAACTCACCTCATTCTGACTCCACGGTGGGTAATGGTTTCACTGCTTTCCCGAGTTTAAGCTGAAAAAACCTGGGAGAACATCATCGCAAAAGATTACATGGAAAACTACCATTCTTTTCTAATGAGATATTTGCCATTCTCTGAGGACTTTCACTGGTCCCCAACTGCCTCCCCTGGAACTTCTCCATCCCTACCCCTTCTGCCCATATATGTTTTGAAAACTTACCCTTTGATGTCCCCTGCTAGATTTGATCTCCTGTACAAAAGAGACCGTTTGTAAAAATCTGTCCAAGTGTTACACAGAAACGTGTTATTTGCAAATGGATGTGAACTAGATATGTTATTTTTGAAGACTCCTTGAGAGATGTGGCTTCCAAGTGGAGCCCATTATTGCCTCGTTTCTCCCCACACTCAGATGTCATGTTTCAAACATGTGACTGTAGAGGAAAGGGATGGCAGAGAGGTCTCAGAGCAGATTCTTTGACTCAGAGCTCACTGTCTTCACAGCTGATGTAACAGGCTTGTATGGGAGTTTAGGCATTAGTCACCTCAATGAGGATGTTGCCATGGCAGTCATGGCAGATGACTGGATGTCAGAAACACTCACTGAGTCATCATTTCCACTGCTTGGCTTTGAGCTTCATCATTAAACCAACTATTCCATTTAGACTTACAAATTGCCCAAGAAGAAAGTACTCATTTTACTAATTTTATTCCCGTGTACTTTTCCAGGGACAGAGCTAGTACAGATGAGTAGATGGGATGAATGTTATTTACCGTGATTAAAGGTTGGCAGTCAGCTGCCACCACCTCCGTCCCATCCAGCCTCCAGCACCAGGGTCCCACCAGCTGTCTCCAACTATGGGATGAGCCTGAGCTAGCCCAGGGTGAGTGTAAACTTGGTCAGGTCTTGGGATTTGCCCATATGCACACACAGAGAGAAACCAATATGAGGTTGAGCTCAAACTGGAATTTATCTTCTTAAGTCTCAGCTGGAGGTCTCAAGTTGTTTTTCAACTGATATGCAGGCTAGAATTCTCATTTGGATCATCACCCATGGTCCAGCCTGGACCAGAATCCAGAAAAGAATATGACCCTGGGTCGGCTTAGATGCAGTGGTTCTCAACTGTGGGTGGTGATCCCTTTGTAACAATGAAAATACATCGCAGCATTAGGAAGGTTGAGAACCACTGGCTTAGAGCATGCACTGGTCCTGGAATAGATCCTGAGCATCTCCAGCCCTCACCTTTACTCTGGATGCTCCTTCTCTGGGAATGTCTCTGTACCCCATCCCCAATTGCCCAATTGTTCACTTGAAACTTACCCTTTAGGACCCATGTTTAATTCCATCTCTTATCTAGGCTTCTTTCTGGTCTCCTAGTTGCAAAGGTAAGTTTATTCCTTTTTTCGATGACATCTTTTTGTTTCTGTCTCTTTTATAGCCTGTATTCTATTGCATTCATTGTATAAATGATCACAGCTTAAAACAACATACATTTTTTGCCTCCCAGTATTGTAGGTCAGAAGTCTGCCCATAGCATGGGTCATTTGAGTTCTCTACTTACAGTCTTGCTGGATGAAAGTCAAGGGATTGGCCAGGATGGCCATTTTTAGCTGGGGCTAAGGTCCTCTTCCAAGTTTAATGGTTGTTGTTAGAATTCACTTTATCACCAGTAGTGATTTCAAGTTGCTCTTCAGCTTTAAATCTCTTGACGTCTCTTGATGCATCTCTCTGCCTTTCTCTTCTGCTCTGAGCAGGGAGAAAGCTGTGATTTTAAGGGTTTATGTAATTACCTTGTGCTGGCCAGGGCAATTCAGGATAATCTCCTAATGCTAATTTCCCAATTAGTAACCTCAGTCAACATCTGCAAAGTTCCTTTTGCCATACAACATAACACATTCACAGGCATAGCCCCAGAGACAGAAGGTCATGGGAGCCAAATTTTGCCTATCACACCTAACAAGTAGCCCTCCCCATGATGCTAGCTCAGAGAATTGGGCAGCGAACTAAGGTAGAAAGGCTTGGATTCTCATCACTCCTCCTACACAGCTGTCCTGGGAAAGGTCATTTGACTTCTATAAGGTTGTTCCTCCTAGGTCCCCAAACGTCTAGATGTGGTCACAGACAATTTTAGGACTTTCCAATTATGAACTAAAGGAATCGTTTACAAAGACAAATAAGGCCTAGACTTGAAACTAGTTCAACTTCTCAGTAGACACAGCTTTTAGGTTTGGGGCCCCCTATTGTCTCTGTCTCACACAGGGATTATAAAGGTAATGAATGTTCCCACAGATGAGAGCATCTAAAGCCACTAGAAGCATGACACAATATAGAAACAGTTTCCCATTTCTACTATAGCAAGTTACCGGATGATTAGTGACTTAACACAACATGTATTTATTATCTTACAGAAGACTAAAATAAGTCTCACTGGGCTACAATCCAGGTCTCAGCAGAGATGTATTCCTTTCTGGATTCTCCAGATTACAGCGGTTCTCAATCTTCCTAATACCGCAATGTATTTTCATTATTAAAAAGGGATCGTGACCCACAGGTTGAGAACCGCAGCTCCAGAGGATATTCTGTTTCCTGGCCTTCTTCAGTTTCTAGGAGTTGCCCACATTCCTTGGGTCATGACCTTCTCTCATTTCCAAAGCCAGCAAAGTCTTTTACACATTGCAACACTCTGACACTTACTCTTCTCCTGTCTTCAGCTTCCATTTATAAAGAGCCACATGATGATATTGGACCCATCCAGATAATCCAGGGATAATGTCCCCACTTTAAGGTCAGCTGATTAGCAATCTCAATTCCATCTGCAAATTCAAAATCCCTTTTGTCACATACATATTCACGGGTTCTGGGGTTTAGGACATGTACATCTTTCCAGTGCTGTGACCGACCTACCTACCACAATGTTCATGAGAGCAAATCAACAATCACTGCCTTTGGCTGGGCGCCTGTGGCTCAAATAGCTAAGGCACCAGCCACATATACCTGAGCTGACGGGTTCGAATCCAGCCCGGAGGATCCTCTGGGGAATTTTCTTTTCCTCCAATTGCACCTATAAGAAATAATATTGTCTAGGTCTTGACTACTTTCTTCTTCTTTGTCAAATACCAAGGTCTTAGGTCTCTCATAAGTTAAAGCAGTGCTCTCTTGGCAGCAAAGTTTTATAAAATAATATTTAAAAGAACCATTTGTAACCATTAAGCACTTAATAAACACAGTGTGCAAACTGATGTCTTCCACTGCAACAGATGGAAGGGAAAGGGTAAGTCATGGCCTTTCACTTTGAAGATACCATCTTAGAAAATATTACAAATCTTTCTTAACTGCCAACTAATTTTATATTTAAAAAAAAAAAGAATTGGCTTGGCGCCTGTGGCTCAACAGGCTAAGGCGCCAGCCACAAACACCTGAGCTGGCGGGTTCGAATCCAGCCCGGGCCCACCAAACAACAATGGCGGCTGCAACCAAAAAATGGCCGGGCGTTGTGGCAGGCGCCTGTAGTCCCAGCTACTTGGGAGGTGGAGGCAGGAGACTCGCTTGAGCCCAGGAATTGGAGGTTGCTGTGAGCTGTGATGGCACAGCACTCTATCCAGGGTGACAGCTTGAGGCTCTGTCTCAAAAAAAAAAATCAAAAATAAATAAAAATAAATTTAAAAAAAGAACTTAGGCAAAGACAAACCATTTAAGGAAAGTGTATGGTGCATAGAACACTCCTGGTAACTTTTCACAATGCACTTTTTTCAACCAGGGACCCATGAAGCACACATACCCCCCATTAGGTATCTCCCGAGGACAGGTGGGGCTGTGAAAGGAGCATGAGTATTGGAGTCAGATAGACATGGATTTAAACCCCAAGGCTCCCACTTACTTACATCTGAGCTCAGTTTAGTTACTCTACTTCTTGGAGCTTTGGCTTCCCCACATATCAAATGAAGACACAACAGTCTCCCTCAGCCACTGAAGAATGATCTTATACATACTGTGTTTTCTTCCTACATAATCATGTGTCAGCAAATGTGCTATTAGCCAAACCATTGTCAGTAAATGTGCCATTAGCCAAACTTCGTAGAGTGTACTTAGACAAACTGATGGCATAGCCTACTACACACCTGGGCTATCTGGTATAGCCTTACGGCTCCTGGGCTACTAACCTGTGAAGCACGTTTCCATACTAACAGTTGTACTGTTGGCAACTATAACACAAGGGTAGGTATTTGTGCTTCTAAACATAGAAAAGGTACAGTAAAAATACAGGATTATAATGTCATGGGACCACCATCATAACCAGTCTGTCATTGACCATGTGTCATAGACATATAGATAAGACTCTACACACACATCATGATAAAGTTTAATTTCTAAATTTGGGCCAAATAAGAGATTAACAATGATAACTAATGATCAACTAATAATATTAAAATAAGACACTTATAACCATATGCTGTCATAAACTGTATGTGAATGTGGTCTCTCTCAAAATACCTTATTGTATTGTACCACAGGTAACTGCAACTGTGGAAATAAAACCAGGGATAAGGAGGCACTTCACTAAGTTGGACCTTCACTAAGTTGTGTGAAGATTAAATACAATTTTGTATGTGAGAGCTCTGAGCCTAGTGACTAGCACATAGGCTATAACCAAATAAATGGTAGGCTCTCCTCCCTCCCTGAGCCCCCAAGTGGAACTATTCAGACTGCATTTGTTTCTGGGGTTACACTCACTCACTAGACACATATATGAACTGAGTGTCGGGGATAAAGACATGCTAATACATACTTTCTATACTACAGAAACTTGCAACCCAGTGAGTATAATCAGAGGACAAGCCACAGTTGTTACAACTTGAATAAAGCTTTATTTAGAGAAGAATGTTTTCATAAAGCCAGTTTCAGGATCCCTTATTTTGGTCTTTTCTCTGCAGAGACTATATGGTGATGGCAGGAGTTGTGCAGTACATTTATTTGTTTTCCCACAGAGATCTTTTTTGAAAAATCTACTGAGTTCTGCCAGAAGAAACTCATGACATGTTGTAAGTTTAATTATGTTCAATTCATTAACACAATTAGAGCTGTGAACAAATTTATTGACACAGCCAGAACCACTTAGTAACAGGCAGTAAGTCATAGATTAAAAAACTCATTCTTGAGGTCTCTAAACTCTGGGAATGAGAAATGAGAAATTCATCTTTACTTCCTTGCAACAGTTCTAAGAGCCTGACCAGAGGTTGCCACTAATAATTTATGGCAGGAATTGTTCATATTTTAAGAATGGTTCTTATTATGTCATTGGAACATAAATTGAATACCCTTGAAATACTACTTTTCATTTTAACATAATAAGTGATCCAAACGGGAGATTTGATGAATACAGATTTGAGTTTAGCTGACCTGAGCTGGCCTCTGTGCAAGCAGAGAGTGGAGACTCATTATTGCTTTTCCAGCAAAAGCCAAAGAGATACCAGTAGGTTGAGAAGAACCTTTCCTCTAATTTGCCTTTCCTTCTAGATCAGCAGTTCTCAACCTATGGGTTGCAACCCCTCTGGGGTCAAATGATCCTTTCACAGGGGTAGCCTAAATACATCCTGCATATCAGATAGTTACATTATGATTCATAAGAGTAGCAAAATTACAGTTATGAAGTAGCCACGAAAATAATTTTATGGTTGGGGGGGTCACCACAACATGAGGAACTGGTACTAAAGAACCACGCATTAGAAGGCATTAGGAAGGTTGAGAACCACTGTTCTAGATTAATATCTTCCAGGTAAACTTTTTCTTTTTTTCATTTATTAGTTTATTTATAGTATATATTTTTCTTTTTTTAATTATTATTTTTATTATTAAATCATAGCTGTGTACAATTAGTGCAATCAAGAGGTGCAATGTGCTGGTTTCATATACAATCTGAACTATTTTCATCAAACTGATTAACATAGCCTTCATGGCATTTTCTTAGTTATTGTATGAAGACATTTGTATTCTGCATTTAGTAAGTTTCGCCTGTACCCTTCTAAGATGCACCGTAGGTGTGGCCCCACCAATTACCCTCCCTCCACCCCAACC
>CAUYON010090978.1:0-52914 GCA_963573935.1 Arctocebus calabarensis
ATTCTTGTGCTATAGTTAGGTTATAGCCTTCATATGAGACCTTTAAATTAGCTTCATAGTAGGGCTGAGTACATTGGATACTTTTTCTTCCATTCTTGAGATACTTTGCTAAGAAGAATATGTTCTAGCTCCATCCATGTAAACATGAAAGAGGTAAAGTTTCCATCTTTCTTTAAGACTGCATAAAATTCCTTGGTATACATGTACCACAGTTTATTAATCCATTCATGGGTCGATGGGCACTTGGACTTCTTCCATGACTTAGCAATTATGAATTGGGCTGCAATACACATTCTGGTACAGATGTCTTTGTTGTAGTGTGATTTTGGGTCTTCTGGGTATATACCTAGTAAAGGAATTATAGGGTCAAATGGAAGATCTATTTTAGATCTCTAAGTACTCTCCAAACATCCTTCCAAAAGTAATGTGTTAGTGTGCATTCTCACCAGCACTGTAGAAGTGTTCCCTTTTCTCCACATCCACACCAGCATCTCTGGTTTTGGGATTTTTTCATGTGGGCTAATCTTACTGGGGTTAGGTGATATCTCAAAGTAGTTTTGATTTGCATTTCTCTGATGATTAAGGATGGGTTAGGTGATATCTCAAAGTAGTTTTGATTTGCATTTCTCTGGTGATTAAGGATGGTGAGCATTTTTTCATGTGTCTGTAAAGCTGTGAGCCTGTCTTCTTTGGAGAAGTTTCTCTTCAAGTCTTTTGCCCACCCTGAGATGGAATCACTTGTTCTTTTCTTATTAATACGTTGGGGTTCTCTGTGTATTCTGGTTATTAAACCTTTGTCGGAGGCATAGCTTGCAAATATTTTCTCCCATTCTGAGGGCTGTCTTCTTGCTATACTTACTATGTTCTTAGTTGTACAGAAGCTTTTTAGTTTGATCAGGTCCCAGTAGAGTATTTGTGATCTTCTTCAATTGCCTGGGGAGTCCTCCTCATAAAATATACACGAGGCCAATTCCTTCAAGAGTTTCCCCTGCACTTTCTTCTAATATTTTGATATTTTCATGTCTTAAGTTTAAATCTTTAATCCAGTGAGAGTCTACCTTAGTTAATAGTGAGAGGTGTGGGTCCAGTTTTAGTCTTCTACAGGTCGCCAACCAGTTCACCCAGCACCATTTATCATATAGGGAGTATTTTCCCCACTGAAGGTTTTTAATTGGCTTGTCAAAGATCAAGTAATGGTAAGTAGCTGGATTCATCTCTTGGTTCTCTGTTCTGTTCCAAACATCTGTCTCTTGTTTTTGTGCCATTACCATGCTGTGTTGATCACTATCAATTTATAGTAGAGTCTCAGGTCTGGTAGCGTGATTCCTCCTGCTTTGTTTTTATTTCTGAGTAATGTCTTGGCTATTCAAGGTTTTTTCTGATTCCATATAAAACTAAGTATTATTTTTTCGAGATCTTTAAAGTACGACAATGGAGCTTTAATAGGGATTGCATTAAAATTGTATATTGCTTTGGGTAGTATGGACATTTTAACAATGTTGATTCTTCCCAGCCATGAGCATGGTATGTTTTTCCATTTGTTAACATCGTCAGCTATTTCTTTTCTTAGATTTTCATAGTTCTCTTTATAGAGTTCTTTCACATCCTTTGTTAGGTAAACTCCCAAATATTTCATCTTCTTTGGCCCTACTGTGAACGGAAGAGTCCTTTACTATTTTTTCAGCATGACTATTGTTGGTATATATAAGGTTACAGATTTATGAATGTTGATTTTGTAACCTGAGATGCTGCTATATTCCTTGATCACTTTTTTTCCTTCCTTATTTGCTTGAGTTATAAGCCTATAGTTAGATGCATACGTGTGAATAATTTCTCTCATTCTGTAGGTTGTCTATTTGGTATGCTTATTATTTTCTTAACTGTGCAGAAACTTTTAATTTGGTTGAGTCTCATTTATTTAATTTTGTTGTTGCTGTGATTACCATTAGTGTTTTGTTCATTAATTTCTTTCCTAGGCCAATATCTGAAGACATTTTTGAACATTTATTCTAGAATTCTTAAGGTTTTATGCCTTACATTTAAGTATTTTGCCCATTTTGAATTAACTTTTTGAGTAGTAAGCGATATGGGTTCTATTTCAATCTTTTGCATTTGGGCTGTCCAATTTTCCCACACCATTTTTCTCTTTTCCCCAGTATATATTGCTATCTGCTTTGTTCAACATCATTTGACTGAAGATGAAAAGTTTTATTTATATTTATTTCTGTTCTCCTCCATTGGTCTATATCTCTATTTTTGTGCCAATATCATGCTGTTTTGGTTACTATAGCCTTCTGGTGTAGTTTGGAGTCTGTAATGTGATGTTTACAGATTTGTTCTTTTTGTTTGAGATTGTTTTGGCTATTCAGGCTCTTTTCTGGTTCCATCTAAAGCAAGGAGATTGAAGCATTTATATATATATACTCTCTCTCTCACACACACACACACACACACACATATATGTAAACATGCAGAGAGAAAAACGACAGTGTATACACACACACACCATGCACACACTCTGGACCAGATGTATTCACACTCAATATTATCAGAACTTCAACGAAAACCTGGCAACAATGCTGCAGAAGTTATTTCATAACATCCGGAAAGCAGGAATCCTGCCCACCTTATTCTACAAAGCCAGTATCTCCTTGATACCAAAGCTATGAAAGAATACAACAACAATAACAAAAAAGAAAACTACAGATGTATATCCCTTATAATTATAAAGGCAAAGATACTCATAAAATACTAGCAAATTTAATTCCACAGTACATCAAAAAAATAATCTCATAATCAATTAAGCTTCATTTCATGGAAATAAGGATGGTTCAACATATGTAATTAAATAAACATAAGCAAAAACAAAGTCCATGTGATCATCTCAATGATGCAGAAAAACATTTCACAAAGTCTGAACTGTTTCATGATAAAAACTCTTAATAAATGAAGAATAGAAGGAATATATGTCAAGATTACAAAAGTTACAGATGACAAACCCATTTCTATGAGATCTGAAACCATGGCATTCTACTGATGGCAACAAACCAAAACTTTATCTCAAAAAAAAAAAAAAAAAGCCAGGAAGAAAAATACCAAAATAAGTATCTCTTGACCCACACCCAGCCTTATCCTCCTCTGAAATAGTCCAATTGTTTTCCTCTTTTAGAAAAATTTCCTCAATAAGTATATTTAAAGTAGGTGTGTTGTCTGTATTTCAATTTTATAATTAGAAAGTTACAGATGTCTATTCCTATAAAGTTAAGATGTCCAAATTCTAGAAAAATACTTAATTCAGTATTTTTAAAACCTGAAATAATCAAATTTAATTGAATATATGAGTTTTATTTAAAACATGTATGTCTTTAAAACAGTATTCCAATTTCTATAAATTAATCTCATAGTAAAATTAGAAATACAAATATCACCATGCAAAATATAAATATTTTTCAGAATTCACCTTAAAAATTTTTTTCTAAAATTCTCACATTGTTGAACATCAGAAAAAAACACAATTAAGGTTAAGAACTGTGAAGAACAATAAAAATCTATTCCTTACATGTAACCACAATTCTTTTAAAAATATATTTCTGCACTTTTTATCTTTACCCAAACTGACATAATTATATAATGTGCCTCTCTTTATTCAATAAAATTCATTGATAAATATAATTATAAATAATTTCATAATATCTCATTGTAAGAATTTTCAGAACTTAAACATATTTGTTTAATAGGCTATAACAAGCTGTCCTCAACAGTAAATGATTGGCTATTACCCAATTTCCTTTTATAGTTGTATTGGTTCAACAAGTTTTGATATATTTGAACAATAGAATATCACATAGCCTAACTAACTGATGGCGTGAGTCCTATTCCTTTTCAGGAAAATAGGTTTACTTATTAGAGTGGATTTGTGTTATTATTCCATGACACTTGTATAATTTCTTTCTTTCTTTTTTTTTTTAGAGACAGAGTCTCACTTTATCGTCCTCAGTAAAGTGCCATGGCGTCTCAACTCACAGCAATCTCCAGCTCCTGGGCATAGGCGATTCTCTTGCCTCAACCTCCCGAGTAGCTGGGCCTAAAGGCGCCTGCCACAATGCCCAGCTATTTTTCTGTTTTGCAGTTTGGCCGAGGCTGGGTTTGAACCCGCCACCTTTGGCATATGGGGCCGGCGCCCTACTCGATGAGCCACAGGCGCCGCCTGACACTTGTATAATTTCAAATATATTATTAGACAGGGTGGGCATAAACTCTGGGTGTGATTTGAATTTAAAATTTTATGGAAACTCTCTATAAAAGCAAAATTGTATTTTTGATAACCCAGAATCTACATCCAAGCAATTTTGTTTAATGATAAAAGTGACAAATAGTAACTTATTTTGATTGTAAAATAAATATTATTAGCTGTATTGGTAAGTGGAGTAGTAAACATAAAACAATTTTGCATCTGTCAGGATTCTTACTTGTAAGTTAAAAAATTGACTAGGAAATTCAAGTAAAAGCAGGCAGCAAGAGGTTCTGCCTTGAGTAATATTCAGTTAGAACTATCAGCCAAAATCAGGACTGATTTGATATCATCATCACTGGCACTGCTCCTGGGCACCCAGCGCTTTTCTCATGCTTACCTCTATCACACCTGAGATTGCAATCAGATCCTTCATCTGGAATAGCTATCGCTGCTGTGTCTGGAAACTACTAACCAGAGTGGACTCCTGTGGTCTCTCCTTCACATCACTGGTGTAACCATCTGGTATCTGAATTGGGAAACGACCTTCTGAAGTGATATTACAATGACTCAGAATGCATTGAACTCCTGCTAGAAAAAGAAAACATTTTTGTTGGGAATAAATTCACACACACAAAATATAAACCATGTAAGATGGCAACATACCAACACACAACATCTGGCAAATTAGTGTATCTACGAATGCTAGGCAGAAAAATACAAAGGACCAAATAATAATATTTTTAAAATTTAATAGACATGAAATAGAAATTCCAGTAAAAAGCAAAATACGGTTTAAAAAAAGCATATTTAAAAAAACTCAAGGGGGAAGTCTAATAAAAAAATCTTACAATGGAAATTCAAAATTTAATGGATGGGATAAAAATCTATAGTGAATAGTCAAATATAGAATTAACAAATTGGAAAGTAAAGTAGAGGAAATCTTTAGTTCAATTTCCAGAAGTAAAAAAAAGAGATGAAACAATATAAAGGCAAAAATAGAAACATGATAAGCACACCAAATATAAACCTAAGAGCATTTGAGACAAAAAGCATTAAAAAAAGGGGTGAGATAATAGTCAGAGGCAATAACTTAGCATTAATGGAGCCAAGAGTCTTCACATTAGAAAAACATGAGTGGTGCTTATGATAAATTCAGACACTCAGTTAGATACATTATGGTAAACATTAGGCATAATGTTTCAAACATTAGGTGTAAGGAGAAAGATCTTTAAGAACACCAGAAAAAAACATTAAACTTACCTGTGCAGAATAATGTCATAGTAGCTCATGTCTTCCCACAACAATGGATGCCATAATATTTTTTCAGTAATAATGAAGCAATGAAAAAAAATTGCCAATGTAGAATTCTACACAGAGATAAACTGTTGTCTGAAGAAGAAGGAAAATAGACATTGCAGACAAAATCACTTTGAGAATATCCTTCACCAAAACACGTTAAATGTACCTCTGAAGATAATGTTTCAGTAAAAAATGAATGACTCAGGTAGGAAGAAATGGGAGCTGGGAAGCAATGGTGGGCAATGCGAATTGGCAAATATTATGCGGGGATCTCTCTTTTTCATACTTTATGTTGATAACCATGTATGATTCAGTATCTTACTTTTCTTTGTGACTCTGGTTGTCTGTAAAATAGTTTCAGGCTACTGGCTTTCCATGATACAAGTAGTGCAGTTGTTTATGAGGGAAGTTTGTACCTTCCAGCCACAGTCTTTGGTTACCGTAAAAATGCAATTTGGGAGAAAGCTACAATGGCTATTTGGCTTTCTCAATAAGCTTTGTTGTTCTCATTAGTACCAGTAGTACTATATGTTTTTTGTCTCTGACTGACAGACTTCATTTCTTAATTGGTTTTGAATTGGTTATTTACAGAGGGGAATATCAACTTTTGGTCCAAATACTAGGAAATCTGATATGTTGATCCCTAGAGTCACTTGGGAAACAAAAATCTTGTACTTGAATCATATTAAGGGAAACTTTAGAACGTGGTGACTGTTGCATGAGATTTTTACCTTGGTAAAAGTGGCTTACAATGGCACTGTATACAATTTTTTAAGTGGAGGTACAGACCTTAATGATCATGAGCACTTGAATTAGCAGTCCTAGCAAATGGAAGGCAAACTTAGGCAACATTAACAAATATGGATTTGGCATCTCAAGTAGTGAGCAATTAGAAATTGAAAAATGAACAATCAAAAATAAGAAAGTTGATATGTGTGCTTTTTAGACATTAGAATGTATTTTACTATATTTATCCGCTTTCTCAGCCATATTAGCTGTCAGAGAGGCCAAGGGCTTTAAACTGAAAAGACAGTTTTGTTCTGTGTTCATTCAAGAGCCACATTACAGGAATAGCTTTAAACTGTCCTTGTCAGGCAGTGCCAGACGGACTGTTCTCATCTTTCATTCCCTTAAATATTGTTTAAACCACTTTTGGTGCAAAGAGAAGAAATTCTGAAAGAGACTAACTTTGCATGTTTACAATCAGTCTGTACATAGATTAGGAGGAGAGGCAGAATGTTAGAAAATAGAATACATTTAAATCCTTAGAAAAGCATAAGCTCACAAATGATTAGTCTAAGTAGAAAAAGGCATATGTACAAATACAAAGGCAAATACCAAGAAAGGTAAAAACTGAATATTGGAAGAGAAAGTGACAAGGTAATTTTAATGATTCTTGAAACCAATAAATACTGTCTAACCAAAGTGGCCAACAATTCATTATGTAATCTATTAGTTTACAGGTAATTATTACAAAAAAATGACTTAAAAATGGTATATGAAAAGCTAAAATAGTAAAAAATAGATTGCATATATTTATATGTGTGTACATATAGGCATGTGTTTTACAAATACAATAGAACCTCCATAGTTGACCACTACCCTACATTTACTACCTCCTTAGGTTGACTTAATTTTCATAGGCAAGACATGAACCATATGCATTCAGTGTAAGACCCTTATGTTGACCACCTCCATATGCTGATCACTTTGTTACAGTCCCTGGGGGTTCTACTATACATGTGTAAGTACATGTTACATAAGCATAAATACAGATGCACATACATATGTATATACATATATATCAGAACTAAGAAAGACCAAACATAGCTGTCATAGCAAGAAATGAACAGAAGCTTGGCTTACCTAGCTAAGGAACATTGCTTGCTAAAACTTGGACATAACTTTGACTGTGTGTTATTTGCAAGAAACAAAACAAAAGAAAAGTGACCAGAACATTAAAAGTAAAAACAACATGTACTAAGAAAATGTAAACAGATTAAATAAAAAAAGTATACTGTGATCTTTTTATCAGTAAAGGCATATCTTCTTTTTAGAAATTCAGGGAAAAAAGCACATTATTAAGTTAAAGGCTGCAGGTTAAAAAGAAGGTGTAGGGCTGGGTGTTGTGGCCCAAGCCTGGAATACTAGCACTGTGGGAGGCAGAGCCAGGAATATCTCTTGAGGCCCAAAGGTGAGATTAGTCTGGGCAACATAGTGAGACTTTGTTGCTATAAAAAATAGAAAAATTAACCAGGTACGGTGGTACAGACCTATAGTCCCAGCTACTTGGGAAACTGAGGCAGAAATGTGGCTTGAGACCAACTACTTGAAGTTGCAGTGAGATATAATGACACTACTGTATTCTGCCCTGGGCAACAGAGAAAGACCCTGATTTACAGAAAAAAAAAAAAAAAGACATCATAATGCTTATGAATATCTCTACAAAATTAACATAGAAGCTACTTTGAAAAAGTAGAAATTAGAAGGGATATAAATACAAGCCAGTAATAATAGATTAATTTATCTCCATTAGTCTGAGATGGTTTATAATATCTATAACAATAATATAATTATATATAAAATTAACCTAATGATAGCCCAATTTGAGAACAGAAAGCATATCTCCTTTTTAGAAACCCACGAGCCACTGGAAAATATACAATTACTGTAGATATATTTGGCCACAAAGAAAATATTGTATTTTGTTGCATGCAAAAATACTGGCACTATTCTTTTCTAATGTTGACAATAAACAAGAAATTAATAACAAACCTTATGTAATAATTTGTTCCCACCTAGTAATTAAAAGCTATATATGAAATGACTCTTGTCAAAGGAGAAATACAAACTAACATTAATTATTTCTTAGAAAAAAATTAAGAAACTGAATTTTAAAATCTATAGAACAGCAATAAAGCAGTACTCAAAATTCTTAGCCATGGTATTTAATTTGATAATATTTAATATAAACTATTTCATAAACAGAAATTGGGTATGGTGTTTATAAATGTCAGAGAACAAAAAAATAACCAAGACAAAGGCAGAATACAGAAATTAACGTGCTCTAAAAGAAAAAAATAATAAAAATTTTATTCTTTTATAATAATTGATGGATGAGATATAGTATTTAAGAGAAAATGAAAATAAAAAAGAGAAAATATTCCATTTCAATTCCTATGCCTGTATTTCTTTTACGTGTCTTATTACACTGACAAGGACCTTTAATGCAACAAAGTAAAACATAAGGCAGTAGTTGTAATCATCCCATTCCCATTCTACAAAGGAAAATTTTCAATATCTCATGATTTAATGGGATATTCTAGATCAGCCCACCCCCTCACCCCCACTGCAATGCAGGTCTGTGGTGGCAAAGGGGGATTGGATGAGAAAATACTCTGGGAAATGTCAAGATAGAGATCAGCAGCTTAGAGAAAGAATATAAATAAAACTAGAGAGTAACTGGTAGTTGTCCCCCCAAACACCCTGCTGTAGCTGCAGGCACCTTGAGCTGAAGACTGTAACTTTTTTTTTTTTTGCAGGTTTTGGCCAGGGCTGGGTTTGAACCTGCCACCTCCGGCATATGGGGCTGGCACCCTACTCACTGAGCCACAGGTGCCACCCAAGACTATAACTTTCAATCATTAAATTGTATTCTTCAATCTGTAGCTTAGTACTTCCTGGTCCTTCACCCTGGTATCTTTCTTCCTTCTGCCTGTCTAATTGAAACATGGAACTGTTATCTTTTCACCCCCCCACCCCAAATTTCTAATAAAAGGTCTTGGATACTGGGCATGAGAAGGCACGTGTTAGCCTTGGAAGGGGCTGATACAGTCTTTCAAGGTGGAAAACTGTGTGTGTGTAAATTTTGTAGTATTTTCTCCCCCTTTGTCTGCCAGACTTCAGGCAATCAGACAAAGTTCCAGTTTAAGAAAAACATCCAGTCCACTGATTTGCAGCTTGATTCTCAGACTGCAACACATTTCTATTCAAAATTTGCTAAGGGATTTTATAATAAATTGTCATTGACATTGTCAAATAGTGTGTATGTATCTATTTAAACTTAAAGGATAATTTGTTTCCCCCCATTTTGGATGTTAATATATAAATTATATTTATTAATTTTCAAATGTTAGGCCATTTTTGCCATCCTAGAATAAATTCCATTTGGTGATGAAGTTGTTCTCTATCCTAGCTTACCATACTCAATTTGATCATAATTAAATTAAATATTTGACATTTATTTTTATTAGAATTTTGGTCTGTAGAATTCATTTTATTTAATGCACACATCATGTTTTTGAAACATGATATGTGCATTAAAATCAAGGTTATTCTGGCTAAAACAGAAATGAGAATTGCTGTTTTCCTAATTTTATTTCTCTTTATTTGCAATAAAATTTTGAACAAAAAAAATCATTTAAAAATATTTTAAAAATTCAATATTTAATGAACTGTAGAAATGATCCCTGAAGTATAGTCTTAAAATTCAATATTTAAGCCATCTAAACATGATTTGTTTTATTTATGCAAAATATGCAAAGGTTTATAATAAGCAATTCAGTTTCTTTACTATTGTATTACATTATAGTTTTATCCATGAGAAAAATAACTTTATCAGTGAAAAATTGTACAGGATAAACAGCAATTCTTTAATAAATATTGCTCTAACACATTCACCTCTTTGAGTGAAATCAATGAGTTATGTACAGATATGCTTTTTTAAAAAAATTAAATCATAGCTGTGTACATTAATGCAATCATGGGGTATAATGTGCTGGTTTTATATACAATTTGAAATATTTTCATCGAACTGGTTAACATAGCCTTCATGGCATTTTCTTAGTTATCGTATGAACACATTTGTATTCTGCATTTAGTAAGTTTCACCTGTACCCTTCTAAGATGCATTATAGGTGTGATCCCACCAATTACCCATCCTCCACCAACCCTCTTCTCTCCTCTCCCTTGTCCTTTTCCTCATATTCTTGTGCTATAATTGGGTTATAGCTTTCATATGAAAGTACACTGTGGAATATTATGCAGCCTTAAAGACAGATGGCGACTTTACCTCTTTCATGTTTACATGGATGGAGCTGGAACTTAGCAAAGTATCTCAAGAATGGAAGAAAAAGTATCCAATGTACTCATTCCTACTATGAAACTAATTTATAGTTTTCATATGAAAGCTATAACCCAATTATAGCACAAGGATATGCTTTTATATTTTTTTCTATTTCCTGAATCTCATTTGTAATGGGAAATTTATTAAACTACCATAATTATTGTTTTGTGTTTTACCTCTCCTTCAAGTTTATTGTGTTCCTGAGAGTTCCATTTTTCTATGTGTACTAGTTGGTAAATTGTGCTCTAAAGGAATATATCCATTTTATGCAAATATCAAATTTATTGACATAAAATTGTTCACAGCATCTTACAATATTTTAAAATTGAATCTACAGTGATGTACCCTTTTCCCTTCTTGATGTTGGTAACTCATGTTTTCTCTTTTTTTCTTCTTCTTATAATTGCCGGTTATGCGTATGTCACTTTTAATTGCTAAAGATAGCTTTTGGAGATGTAAAGAACACTGGAAACCAGTAAGAGGGAAGGGAGGGGTAAAAATGCTATTCTGGTGAGGAGTGCCCTGAAGGCCCTGATTTCAGCATTATACAATACATCCACATAACAAACACATTTGTACCCTTTTATCATTTTGAAATTAAAGACAATCTTTTATGTAGATAGTTTATCATACATTTAAAATTATATTTCCTTTAATACTTATTCTGACATTTTCATTTTTTTTTTTGAGTAAAAACATTTTTCCTAAAGACCTCTTACTTTCTACTCAATATAACACGTATTCTGTACTCCTCAACTGCAATACCTGAGACTACAAGGGTTTAAGATTTTGGAATATTTACATACGTAATGAAGTGCTTTGGAGATAGGACCTCAGTATAAACATGCAACTCAGTTATGTATTATATACACCTTATACCCATAGCATGAGGGTAATTTTATATAACTTTTTTTTTAGAGATAGTCTCACTTTGTCACCCTCGGTAGAGTGCCGTAGTGTCACACAGCTCACAGCCACCTCCAACTCCTGGGCTTAGGCGATTCTCTTGCCTCAGCCTCCCAAGTAGTTGGGACTACAGGTACCCACCACAATGCCCGGCTAATTTTCTGTTTTCTTGCAGTTTGGCAGAGGCTGGGTTTGAACCCATCACCTTCTGTATATGGGGCCGCGCCCTACTTGATGAGCTAAAGTCGCCGCCAATATGTAACATTTTAAATAATTTTATGTATGAAACAAAGCTTGTGTGTGTTGAATCTTCATCAGAAAGCAAAGGTGCCACTATCTCAGCCGCCAATGTGACCTATTTCTTTTAATTTATTAATTTTGCTTCATTTCTTTTTGGATTTATTATTCTGTTTCTCTCTATATTTTCTGAAATCTACATTTTAATTATTTACTCATTTTTTATACATATATGCATATATATATACTGCTGTGAATTTTTCTTGAACCAGTTCTTTGGCTAAGTTTCATAAATGTTATGATATTATTTTTATTTTTTCAAAAGTCTGCAATTTCCTTAATATTTTCCCTTGAGTATGAACTGGTTAACTAGATGCTTTTAAATTTACAGATGGAAGGAATTTTTTATCTTATTACTTTATAATGTGTTCTATTTATTTGTCCTCAGAGAAGATCTTTGGGGGCTTAAAAAATATTTTTATTAGTGAGAAATTGTACAGGAAAAACAGCCATTTCTCAATAAATGTATCACTCCAACACATTCACCTCTTTAAGTGAAATCGATGTTATGAATTGTGCAGAGATATGCTTTTATATTTTTTTCTGTTTCCTGAATCTTATTTGTAATGGGAAATGTATTAACTACCATAATTAGAGTTTTTAAAAATTTTATCTCTTTCAAGTTTATAAAAACCTTGAAACCAGCACATTGTACCCCTTGATTGCAAATGTATGCAGCTATGATTTAATAAAAAAAAAAAATCTTGCTGTACGATTGCTGCTCTCTCATTAGGTTTTAAGTATTGTTAGCAGACACTGGATTTTCATTTTTATTTTTAGCATTTTACTTCTTTTTCTTGTTATCTCCCTCTTGCCCTTCCTTCCCTCCTTCCTTCCTTCTTTTCTCCTCTTCTTCTCCTCTTTTTATCCTTTCTCCTGCCTGCATCCAACTGTATTATCACAATAATGACTCTGGTTTATTTCGTTTGTGTTTCTCTAGTACATCTTTGTCTGTCTTTTCATTTTCCATCATCCTGAATTTCCTTTTCCTGAGGTGAAACGTCCATACTCAGAAGAGTGAGGGGTTATTTTTAGCCCATCTGAACATTTTATTCTTCTTATTGTGAAGACAGCCCATGTACATTAATGAAATGACTCATATAATGGTCTTCATTTGTCATACAACTAAATAAAAGTTTAAGTATATAATGAATATCTAATTAATATGCTACAAATACTTTCACCACATGTTTATTTTCTAGTATATGTTTTATTTTTTCAAAAAATTTGCATTTTCTCTAGTGATAACTTTATGTAATACCTTTAGAGTTCCTATTTAGGAAAATATGTTTTCTTTAATTTTATCTTCCAAGTAAACTGAAGGAATAATAAAAGTGTATTCTTATTAGGCTTAACATATTTAAATTTTAATTACATTATAGTATTATATTTGATTTTAATCAAAAGGATAAGATATGATAAATATTATATTCTTGTATTATTTTTGATAAAATTATTTTATATTTATTTTTCACTAGGATTAGTAATTAGAACAGCACAATCTATTCTTTCCCCTTCCTTCCTTCTTCCCATAGTTAGTTTTCTTTCAGTTATATATAGGAAGAACGATCATAAAGGTAATTTTACTTTTACATACTCTTATCCTCATCTTTATTTTTTCATTAGTTGTATCATATTTACTTTTTGTTACATATGATATTTGCATATGATGTAGTATACTGCCATATTATTTAATGTTATATAGTTATATATTTATCAAATATAAGCTACACTCAACTCCAAACATATGTCAAAAAAATTCTATGTTTTTTGTATTCAAAATAGTTTATTTTTAATTGGAAATCTCTGAAATACAGTGTTTAAGAAGTAAAAACCTTGAAGGTAAAAGTTTTTAACAATTTAAAAAACCGTATCCCTAGCAGAGAGAGGGAAGGAGGAAGGGGTGTGAGGTGTCACACTGTGTGACACACCTTTTGGGGGCAGGACACAATTATAGGAGGGACTTTACCTAACTACCCAATCAGTGTAACCTGGTTCTCTGTAACCTCAATGAATCCCCAACAACAACAACAAAACCATATACCCAAGGATAGTTTCTTAAAGCTATTATAAATGCTTCTAATGCAAAGATTTAGTTAAAGAATAAAGTATTTACAAAAGGTGATTCTATCTCCTATTTCTGTTTTGCTTCAATTCTAGTATCTTGAATAATTAATCTCTTTCTTTGGATATATTGCTATTTTATAAAAATTATAAACTTTTTTGCAGTAGGATTTTACTCCTGTAAAATACTAATCACTATTTCAAACATGTTGCCTTTGTTAAAAATAAATTTGTAAGATTTTAGATAAGCAAATAGTAGAAAAAATGCAATTCAAGAAAAATGTTCATACTCCAATTAATAAAGAGGATAAAGACAATTCTTAATTTCCATAAAGAGACTATGCAGACTTGAAAAATGTTGGTACTATATTTTTCACCCCAAAAAGAGAGTAAGAAAAGACTTGGATGAACATCGTGGCTAGAAAAGTAGTCAAGGTCATAAATATCAATAGTGGAATATTTACTTGGAAAACGTAAATACAACAGCTGGGTTAAGTAATGCACTCAACATTTTTTTCTGAACAAAGAAAATAGAGACAAAGAAAAAGAAAAGAGTAAAGCCCATTCAAGACAAAACATGTAAAGCTGGAGTATTTTTAGAGGCAGATACGCCATTTACACAGGAGTTGAGGATATAGGAATGCATTGTTAATTCAGTGAATTTCAAATGAAAATAAACTGAATATGTAGGTGGTACACGTATATTAAATTCATTCTGAATAAACGAGGAATCAGACGTAAAAGTCACATTGCTAGAGACTATTTATTTGGATATCTTTTGGTAACAATTTTTTTTTGCCAATGAATTGAATTATCTTCAATCCTGTCTTTTCATTGGCAACCAATATATCATTTTAATTTAATTTTAGTAGCTACTCTCAAGCATATATGTGCCAAGGAAAGCATCATAATGAGAAAGTTAAAAGCAGCAAGTTGCATCATAAAGAGTGAAAAAAATCATTCACTTTTTCTGCTAGTTTAATTGGGGCTTATGTGGGTCCTCAAATTTTAAAACAGTACATCTTTTTAGAAACTAAAATTTTAACACTTGAAGAAACTACTCCTATTTCAGTCTCTATGATTCTTTAAAAAAAAGGAGCTAAGAGTGACATTAAACACCAGTTCAAAGCCTAATAAATATGCTCCAGTTTAATTTTAGTTCATTAAGATATTTCAGGCTTTAGAAAACAAAAAATAAATAAATAAAAATACAGGCAGTCCTGGAGTTACAAACAGGTCTTAGGTACAACTTACAAATGGAGGCTATTACACGTAATAGGTAAATGAACCTATTCCAACTTACATACAAATTCAATTTAAGAACAAATCTACAGAACCTACCTTGTTTGTAACCTGGAGACTGCTTATAGTTATGTAATTATAATAAAACCCTTTGAAGTATTACACTTAAAAGGGGGTAAAATATTTTATCACTTACTATATCAATACTTCATACCTTCCCATAGCAAAAATTTTTGGTTTCACTCAAATGTGGTCATTGACTAGATTCCTGAGCAATTTATTACTGCAATTGGAATTTAAGGGAAAAAACCCTCAGCTAATATTAGAAACTTTGTGGTGTTGTCTGGACAAAATATTCACCATAGAAAGTCATCATACTGGTTTTAATATCTCTCTCAGGCAGTACACATAATTTTGCACATTCATACCATCATTCTCAGCATAAATAACACAGAATGATAATCCAGGAAGAAGAAAATGGAAGATGAAGTTAAAATAAATATTCCTTGTCTACTGTTCTTTCAATGTGGTACCATTTAACTTCTGCACAGACAGTAATGCCTATCACTGACATTTCAGAAGGGAACTTAATACATTGTAAACCATTTTCAGAGGTAAGAAATTATGGTATCTAAACAGTGTTCAGTCTAAGAAGGAAAGGCTGGCAACTTCACCATAAAATCAAACTCATGCAAAGTATACCGTGATAGGACACCTATGAAGTCCACTAGCAAGCAATCCAGCTTCTGTTTCTAAGGTCCTTATACTTTTAAGGCTGTTCCTGTGGCCACAAAATGAAATATAATTCACCATGAAGGTGAAGCAAGTGATAGAGCAAGGACAAAAATACACATGCATTAACTGTTAAACAAATCACCAATTATATATTTGGAGTCATATATAATACTAGCACTTTTTATTCCATTTTAATAAAGTGCATTGCAATGTAAAGAATGGAACCATAGCGATCTAATGTTTGGCATAGCTATCCTTAGGCAAGCTTTAAAAATGTGTTTAATTCTGTCTATCTGTAATTGTGAAATATGTTGAGGATATCTGGGATAATTAAAGATTCCAAAGGATACAAATAAGAATTTTACTCAGCTATTAATAACGCTAGTGAGCATGTTAAAAAATTCCTCAGGAATGGTGTTTATACTTGAAGTGTGAGAGAGTGTGTGCTTTTTCAGCAGTTTCTGAAGATGGCAAATCCTCACATGGGGGCTATCAGATTTTCTATCCAATAGAGTTGTTGAAAGATATTTTCATAGTTCAATTTGCTATCCCAGGCCAAAATAATGTGACACTTAAAGAATGATATGATAAATTAATTGATTTCTTCACATCACCAGGCACAGCGATGTTTCTTTTATGGAAGCAATGTGAGGGTCCTGACAACTGATAGGATTTTAAAAGTATTCACCAGGCTTTTCGTCAACAATTAAGTTTCCACAGGAAATAAATATTCCTGAGTCTTTTACACATCAACAATTATACTATTTTTTCCCATTTTTGACAAGGAGTACCAGAAGTATTTAGATGTGGGAAACTGTGGAATCTTTCATGGATAGGAAATTATAGGGCAGTTTGATCTCACTCAAAGTGCTTTTCAACACAGATTAAAATTCCAAGCTTATTCATTTGAGTAGAAATTGTACTTAGTTTTTTCAAAATAAACCATTAGTAATGAGTATTTTTCTGTTCAAAATAATAGCTTTGATGCTATCACTAATTATTTTTTAATCAAAAGAATAATTTCTGGGGAATTTCAGTAAATATTGTGCCCATTTTTTTGAATGAATAGCTTGAATTATTTGTAATTTTATAATAACATAAAATGTTTTAAAAAGTAGTCAAAACCCCCTTTAGCTGTCAGGCTGCCTAGCTCTAACTGGCAGAGTGAGTACAGAGAGATTCAATGTGAAAAGTAGAAGATAATGTGAGCACACACTAATGGGCATTGAACTAGACATAGGCTCATTTTTCACATCATGTTATCTGTAAGGTTTGAATAAAAAGTAATGGCCAGAATGAGCCTGGCTCTATCTCAGACATTATCATTTGCCTCCTCAGTTTTATTTGTGTTGACTTGTACAGTCTAAAAAGATGACAGTCTCTGGGCCTCTGGATCACTCAGAGTGATAATACGCAGCACGTTATGCTGTTGGTGACAGGTTCTGTTCTCCTGGATGGCACATGAAAGGAACGCATCTCTTTCCGTCATTTTAAATGCTATAAACTGACAGAATAAAGAATCTTGCGGAGGGGACATCACAAACCCTGTCTGTTATGATTTTATAAGATAAACTGGAGTTTCTAGAGTATCTTGTTCAGGAAATTAGTGTCAGTCAAACTTTAGTGTCTGTGTTTTTTTTTTTTTTTTTTTTTTGAGAGATAAACAGCAGACTCTAGAAAAGTAGCCTTGCCTTCTTTCATACAGCAAAACTGCCAAAACCATATGTCCAAGCCCAAGAAAAACTGTGGTTGTCCTCTTTAAAAAGATAGCTCCTGGATTACCTAGAAATCACTAGCCAGATTGTATGAAAAAATAAATCAGCAGTTTTAAATATTTTGGAAGGTTCATTTTTATGCTAAATTGCTAACTTAATGTCCTGTTGAACTATAAACATGCCAAGACTATAATGTTTTTTTCTTGGTACATTTGTTCAAGGTTTTATCTTCTTTCTCTTTATTTCTGCAACTATTCCTGAACTGATTTATAGTGGTTTGAATTTAACTGAAGCCACCACAAAAATATCACTAAGGTAGATAATAGTATGCAGAATTTTGTTAATTTATCCTAAACTGAGTAGCATGTGGATTCCTTACTCTTACGTTTTTTAAAACATTATAGTGTCATAAAAATTTACAGGTACTTGAATCATAATCTGCCAATTGTCACAGCTTTTTCCCATGTAATTTCAAGTTCTTCCATTACAATAAACGCTCCTCGCATGACTTAAGTTTAAGTGATTATTTAACTGAGATTTGCACATTGTACTTTTCTGTCCATTTTCATGTTTGAAACTTTTTTATTGTCACAATGAATATAAATGAATATCAAAGACGTTTCAGGCATAAATTCATGAATTGTCCTTTGCAAAAATCTTTTGTTATAAACTCATTAAAAAATTATTGTACTCTAGAATTTGACCACATAATTGCATTTTAACTATGCTATAGGTTTGCTGATTCAGTTTGACTTGATATTAAGCTATCAGAAGTGCTTTAAAAATAAAAGATTAAATATAACAACACATGTAATTAAATAAGACAATGATGAAATAATGAGAAGTTATTTCAGATGTCTTTCTTCCATCTCTGTGGATACCTTATCAATCATTAATAATTGTACTTCCAACTGTTTTAAAATGTAAATCTGGGCTCCTCTTTGAAAACGAAAAAAAGAGGTATTGGTCCTTTGTTGGAAAATACGTGAACTTTTTTCAATATTTTCACATAAAAACAGAAAGTGTGGTTTATTACCCTACAAATGGACTTTTAAAATTTTCTGGGCCTCAAAGATTGATTGGAATTTCTCTGAATTGTGAGTGTTGAATTATCTGAACACCGAAAGCACTAAGGCATTTGTTCAGATTCTTCTTCACCTTCCATTAGGAGATTTTCATTCAGATAATCCCACATTGAGGTACGGACACCTGCTATGCACTTGCCATATGTTATAGTCACCATATAGTCATGCTC
Organism: Arctocebus calabarensis; assembly: GCA_963573935.1. Lineage (NCBI taxonomy): Eukaryota > Metazoa > Chordata > Mammalia > Primates > Lorisidae > Arctocebus > Arctocebus calabarensis. Next base: position 18,873 of record CAUYON010090978.1, read on the forward strand.
TTAAGTTGCTCTATGAAGGATGTGGAAAAATAAAAATAGAGGGTTTTCAAAGGGTTTAATAGTATTAATTGGTAGAGAAATCATCTCAGGTTTATTTTTTTTAGGGTCACTCAATTTTCGCCCCCATTAAGCATTTTTAATGAGAAATACCAGCAATCTGCAAATTATACTCCATCCTAGAGATGTTCACTTGTTCTCTTCTTCAACATAGGTTTAAGATTTGAAAATCGTCCATATTCTCTTCCTTACATGTGTCATGTGGTTTGATACCCTTTTTACAGACCATTTCCTGCTTTGCCCTGACTATTCCATTCTGGAAGTGAATGAATACCTTGATTTCCTGATTTTTATTCTTTATAAGCAGTGAACCCTCCCTGTGAGCTGATGTCTTGAGGATTGTTAGTTCTTTAATGGAGCTAGTCCTTCTGCAGCGAGTTTGTTGATCTTTGACTCCCACAGATGGATCTCAGCTTTGGCGTGATGCATTCACCAGATAGGATCTAGAATCTGCTATGTTACCTAATGTAATCAATGCTGTTAACCTAGTGTAAAGCAATAGTTCAAACAATAAGAAAAGGTAATACTGCATGTCATTTCCTGAACACCTACATGTCTGATAAACTTTCCTTAGTGGTAAAAAGAAATGAAAGAGATGTTAAGAAATCAGGCTCAATACCATTAATACATACAACATAGAATTACTTCAAGTGCACGTCCTTTTATTATATATGTAGGAAAAATAGAATTGAAGCATTTCACAATTTTTTACTTCATTGATGTGCAGAAAAGTAGATCAAACAGAATTGTTTAAAAAATTGTCTTAAAGTACATATCTGTCTGTACCAAATAGAAAAAGAGAATGACCTGTATGTAGCCTGTAAGAGCCGTCTGTAAATCCATAGTGTTCGAAAGCGAGCAGTGGTGTGGCTAACCACAGGGTAGCACAAGGACGTGGAAAATGCAGTCACTTGCCACGGCTTAGTGTCAAAGTCATTTTCGCTCTTGAAAACGGGATTGCTGCCCAATCCCTTTAGGCTTCCACCTCGTGTCCTTTGACTTGCTTCTCCCTTTCTTTGTTCAGGTCTTATCCCTTAGTGTTGATGTTGAACTCGCCTCCCAGAACAAGCAAGCCTCTTCCTTGTAGTCATCCCACCGAGTCATCAGGTTAAGGGGGTATCAGCTCCATTCCAGATAAATGCCAGTTTTATCTGGCCTATTTATTTTGTGTGCTTCTCAGTTAGATAACAGGGTTAGGATATATAAAATCTTGTATTCTCCATGTCCCTTTTATTTTGAGAGCTTTTGAGAGCTTAACATTTCCCTGTTTCTTGTTGTTCAGAGGAAACCATTCCCCTCTGAATCCGTTTACTAGTGGCCTCTCGCCTCCTACAGCAAATCCAGGCTTCCTCTTGTCATCTTCAAGGATCTCACCTCTATCTTGCGTCTCTCCCCTGTACGTGCTGCCCGAGCTATCGCTTTTATCTCTGGTCAGTTTTAGCCATGCAAACAGAGTAGAATCATAACGCTTTGGAGCAAGTCAAATGATATCTAACCATTTGGGATTATAAAGAATGGAGTCTAAAATTCTCCATTCTAAAGAGCTACTAAGTCTTGACCAAGATTTTATTAACTTCTCACAATTTGAAAATCTTATTATGTTTCGATATAAACATTTATGATATGTGTGTGTGTGTGTGTGTAATGTCAACCCACTGGCCTTACGTTCTAGAGAATTTTTATTTAAATTTGTGTATGAATTTAAAAGAACACCTAAGATGATATGTTCTAAATCCTTTAATTTTCTTCCCATTACTAGTAGACAATTAAGGTTCCTTTTTTGTGTTACTGACAAATACTCCTCTAGTCTCTGCATAAAGCCCTTTAAGTATTTTACTCTCAGAAGACCCATTCTGCTTTAAAAAATTTCTAGTTAAAGGGGTGGTGTCTGTGGCTCAAGGGAGTAGGGCACCGGCCCCATATGCTGGAGGTGGAGGGTTCAAACGCAGCCCTGGCCAAAACTGCAAAAAAAAATTAAAAATTTCTAGGTAAAGAATGTTTTCTCTTGGGTGGCGCCCATAGTTCAGTGGGTAGGATTCCGGCCACATTCACTGAGGCTGGCAGGTTCGAACCCTTCCTGAGCCATCTAAGAAAAACAACAATGATAACTGCAACAACAAAAAAAGTAGCTGGGACCTGTGGTCCCAGGTACTTGGGAGGCTGAGGCAAGAGAATCCCTTAAGTCCAAGAGTTGGAAGATGCTGTGAGCTGTAACGCCATGGTACTCTACCCAGGGTGAAAGCTTGAGACTTTATCTCAAAAAAAAAAAAAAAAAAGAAAGAAAGTTTTCACTTGAATTGAAATCTGCTCTTCATTAATGTTAAAATTTTGGAACTTCTTCTTGCTTCTTAAATCATGGCTAAATATACCTTCATATACAGTCCTTCAAATATTTCAAAATATATATTGTGTCTTGCCTGCCTTTTCTAAGTTAAATGATCCCAGTTACTTAAACTAAGCATCATATAATATTTTTGTATCATTTCATAATCCTACTTTGTGTCCTATAATTCTGTTTATTAAACCTGTTCTCAAATATAATGCATCAATGGAGTATGATGACTCGGACACATCATCCTGATTGTGAAGGGAAACTAAAATGTCAATGTGATTTTTACATGGCTTAATCCTAGGCATGCTTTCTTTATTCTATTTTTGTAAATTCAAATTTTTCAGACATAAGGGCAAGATAACTTTACATTAACCATTACCCAATTTTAACTTACAGGTTTATTTATTTATTTTTTTGGCTGTCAAGATTTTCTTCAAATATTAATAATCGATCAACATTTCTATGACCCTTCCAACCTCTTGTCATTTGCAAATATGACTGATATGCTTGTCTGAATGCTCATCAAAGTTCTTAATAAAACAATCTAGCATAATGCAAAATTTGATTATTTTGCAAACTTAGAAAGTCATTGGAGATGACAAGATTTGATTAATCTAAAGGAACATGTATTATCAAAATTCCTATTTTTAGCTATGGTGATAGGGAAACTTTGCTATGTTACCATATTTAGATCTTTCAAAATAGTAAGTTTATGTGTGCTAGTAATTTTATCATCTATTTTGAGCTTTAAAAGGAATGCAAAAAAAGACACAATTTTAAACATTATCTGACTTACTTTCCGGAGAAGTTATGTTCAAATGTTTCCAAGGAATTCTACTGAAATAGGAAACATTCCTAATGCTTCTTCTACATAGCCCTGGTGGTATAGAGACTACCAGTTCAATGGGCCACAGTAATCATCTAAATAGTCCCGAGTAGTCTTGTAAGTGGGAAATATTATAATAGGTTAAATAGTGATTTAAAAGGAAGAATTTTTAGACAAATAATTCATCAAAATTTGCAATTGTAATTGGAGTCTTTGCCTTAGTGCAAGTGTTTCAGTCTCATCATTAACTACTCTTCAGGGAAATATCTATAGCACCAGGCTGAGTCATATCTATACACTTTGAATTACATCACTTTTCCCCCAATACAAGTGTCAAACAAGTATCAAAAACTCAGGTGAGAATAAACAGACCCAGACAATCCATGTAATAACCCATGGCTTTGTTATTTCATGCCCTATCAAGATTCCTTAACTATAAACGAATGATATGTCACCTCTTTCAAGGGAATTTTTTGAGTTAATGAACATGCAGTGAGCAATTTAAGGATCAAACATACTGGGCAAAAGACTAAATTTTTATTATAGTGGATACTCACAGCCTTATGTAATCTGCCAGTCTAAACCATGTGCTGCTTTGGCACATGCCTTACTGAAAATAGCAGACCAGTTTGTGAGCTGGCACAATCTCAACGTACCAGATGGACATGCAATGAAATAACTAGCAAAGAGACCTTGTTTCAACATCAAATATGTTTCCATAGGGCCAGATTCTTGGGTAAAGTTGTTTTAGCAATCCTGCTGAAACTAAGGTAAGGTGGTGTGTTTCCTTTGCATGTAGCCTTTACTGTTTCTATTTGGGGGAGCTATTCAGGCAATCCCCCTCTCAAATATTGCAATATTCATATTTAAAAGTCACAATGGCTTGGACCCTTTTCGTTTGGAATTTTAAAACCACCAGCAAAGAATAAATCTTAAAGAGTACATAGATTGTTATTTTGTGAGAATCTACAGATATCTCACGATTTGAGAAAATGGGAGAGTGATTATATACTCTTCAAAGTTTTGTTATCTTAGAGCGTCACAAAGGAATGATATTAACTGAGTTCTTTGCTAATTCACAATGTGATAAATATTATTGTCTAGCTCCTTAGAAAAGTAGTATGTCCATGTGGCAAGTTAAAGTGTGAAAATATAAAAATTAATAGGGACCTCAAATAGTTTCCAAATAATGTCAAATATTATAATAATTATAAGAAGAGAAATATATACTTAACATACATCTTAAAGGGAAAATTTATATCTTAAAATTAGTGGTATAGTGTACACATTATGGAGCTAAATGAACATAAATTATTTAAATGACTTATAGTATGATCTGAACTTATTTTGTTCAATAATAAGTTTTAATGTAACATTTTTATGGTTATAAAGTTTATTTCAATTCCTAAATACCTCATAAAGGCATCACTATTGGTATGATTTATGAGAATTAAATTATGATAAAAAACATAAGTAACATACCTGTATGGTAAAAAGTCAATCAAACATTAAAAAATGCAAGTATTTTTCCTTCTGAAAAACCACTAGTGCTTCTCCGAAAATTTAATAACTTAATAGTTTGATGTATATTTTTTCAGAAACATACAATATGTGTGTTTTAAAATTTATACTCCTTTTAAATAGGTTCATGTATTTTAAATAACATGTCCTGGAACCACTGCAGATGACACAGGCACGTCTACATAATAGTTTTATATTAATTATCATATAAAATAACTATAATTTAAGCAATTCCTCATTAGTGGCCATTTCATAATCTGGTAAGGGTCTCATTACTGATCTTTTTCTGAATTTTCTCGGATATTGTCATATATTTATTCACCCAGGTGAAACTCAGTGTCATTTTGTCATTACCTCTAAGTGAAAAGGCTGATATCATTTTAATTAGTATTGAGTAGATCCTAACTAAAGAAGAATTATAATAATACAGCTCTTTATCCAAGAACATGAACTTTCTTATTATTCATTTAAGATGATATCGCTCATTCATAATGTTTGCCATTCAATAGATCATAAAGGTTTTCACATAGATTCAGTACATTTCTGATTAGATGTGGTCTTCATTATTATTGATGCTAATGTAATTTTTAATTTTACTGCATTTTAACTTGCCATTGTTATATATATGATAGGTACTTTTAATATTAGTTAACCATTGTTTACATTATTTGTTGATTACAGTTAATACTCTTGGGTTTTCTTGCTTATCTGGTCATACTATGAGTAAAAAGTGTTAATTTTTCATTAACTTTTCAAATTTATATAATGAGGTTTGTGAACTCATCCTAAACAAAGTACTACATACCTCCCTACTTGCTCACTATCAGTATGGTCATCTTCGAAGTCCTCCTCTTGTCCCTCTGGGAATGGTGGTGATACTCAGCAGTGAAGTACGTAGCACTTTTTCTATGATGAGTTTGCAAACTTAATTGTCCAACCTCATATCACATATTTCCTTCTCTAATTGCCCTGATTAGGTGTTCTAGAGTTATTGCTTATTTTTTCTGGAGCAATAAAGAAAGCATCTGTTTCATTTCTATCACTTAAATGGAAATATGCTGATCTTTAAATTGTAAAGCTAGTTGTTGATTTGTTTTGTAATATCTCTATCTCTGTAATGTGCAAAAGTAATCCATATATTCAAAGAATAGTAAGAGTTTTTATTTACATTTTGGGGGGTTTATTTGGGGAGGTAGATTTTATGATTTATTCTTAATCACAATTTTCTCATCACTCTTTCCATGCATTTCTCATCACATTGACTTTAGGCTGGACCATGTGATACCCATTGTACATGGGTGTCCTATACCATACAACAGATAGGGTACTCCAGTTAGATGTAGGCAGCACGGCCTAGCTCAGCACGACCAAGTAGAGCTCACCGGCATAGAGCCATATAACAACACACAGGACTCACAGAACGTGAGCAAAGAACAATGTACTTAAGTATTTATTTGCTCTTATCTAGAACTAATTGCAGTTTTGTATCTTTGCCTATATGTGCATTTATATGCTATTTTAGTATGTTTTCAGAAAACAATAACCTTTAGATATCTGAAATTAAATCAACCTGCCCATACACAGAATGTAATTTTTTACATCTAGCTTACTTGATTTGCTAATATTCTTCATTATCATTTCTGATTACTAGTCTATCAGAAATTTATATATTTTTATTAAAAACTTGTATTTCATATAGGTTTTCAAGTTTATTTATATAGTGTTTTAGAAGCTACTCTTTTATAATTTTGCCCTTTGGTTCTTCCTATATTTAGTTATCTCTTCTTTTTCATTTTATATCTTTTTGATTTGCAGACCACTTAAATTGCTCCCTATCTTCATTGCTATGCATATGTTGTCTAAATTCTATGCAGGGGTCAAGGAAATATATTTAAAATAGATATGGGATCAAGTAACTCTCCTGATGTACCATGACCAGGGGATTTCCATTATTACTGCCATTCCCATATCATGTTGTAACGCACTTTTATTCACTCCATTAGAATTGGCTTTCTTTCTGGCCTTGGCAAACACCAATCTTGTCTCTACCTTGGGGTCTTTGCATTTATTCTTTCCTGTACCTAAAAGTCTTCCTGTAGAGCACAGGTTCTTAACTTTGGCTATACATTGGAATCAACTAGGCTTTATTATGAAATAATATTAATGTCACAAATTAGCCCGCAGATATTCTGACTTAAATAATTTGGATGTAGCTTGAGACTGGAGATTGTTCAAAAACTCTTCACATATATCTAAAGCGTAGATAATCATGGCCATAGGTCAAAGATTCTCAGGCATGGCTCAGCGCCTGTGGCTCAACGGGCTGAGGGGCCAGCCACGTACACCTGAGCTGGTGGGTTCAAATCCAGCCTGGGCCCACCAAACAACAATGACTGCTGCAACCAAAAAATGGCCAGGCCTTGTGGCGGGCGCCGGTAGTCCCAGCTACTTGGGAGGCAGAGGCAGGAGACTCGCTTGAGCCGAGGAATTGGAGGTTGCTGTGAGCTGTGATGCCACTGAACTCTATCCAGGGTGACAGCTTGAAGCTCTGTCTCAAAAAAAAAAAAAAAAAAGATTCTCAGGCACAAAAACATTACAATCACCTGAGGTGGAGGTGGGTTCAGTATTAATATAAACAATGTTTATAATGCAATCCAAATTAATAAAATCAGAAATTTGGAGATTGAAAGAGAAAACAGTCAAGAGTATTATTTAAAAGTTCCCTAAGTGATTCCAGTGTTCAGCCAGGATAGAGGTACACTATCCTCGATGTTTCTGTCCTGCTTCATATGCATTCTTAGATAGCAATTTGAAAACTACCTGAGGAAAGTCTTTCTTAAGTATATTATGCATGTATCTCCATATTGTGACTCTTCAACCACAATATTGGTTATATTAAAATTTTAGGACTAATCACTATCAAAAGTTAGTTTATTTATTTATTTCTTTTACTAACATATATTTTCCATATATCATTGACTTTTGTGACCCAAATAGCTGGAGTAATAACTGTATTTTAATTTAATGAAATACACTCCTTTGTTATTTCATTTAGCAGGTTTCGTATCATCTTTCATTAATATTGTGACATTTAAAGTTGTTTTATAGAATTTGAATGCTGTATTTTTTCCTACAGTAGTTTATAACATTGCATCACCTTGTTTTAGGCATCTCAGGTACATTACACACAATTAGCGAAATTGAAGAAAGTATAAATTTCAGGTAATTATTTTTTGTCATGTAGATTATTTGTCTTCATTTTCTTAGCATTTTGCACCTGAAAATTATCAAAAATAACAGGTTAATATAGTTATGTTATTAACAGGTTAATATGTTATGAATTGCTTGGTTACAAACAAGAGATGACCCATTTTTGGTGGCTACATGTTTATCATTAACCCTGGATGAAAATGTACTGAAGTTTAATAGACTATACCCTGAGTAAAAAGATGATCAAGAAAAGTATTCATTCTTCGATATAATTGATAGAAGCCTGTTTTTCCCTTCTTATACTATTATCTAAGAACTACCTCTTATAAACATTAGCTTGTACTTCAGGAAGGTACGAGGTTTAAATTTACTTTATTTACATATTTGAGAATCTTTCAACCAGCAACCAAAGGTAAAATTTTTGCTAATATTAGTGACAAATTTGCTGTGGAAGACTGGAACAAATACAAAAAACGCATTGTAGAGCAGTGCTACTTAGAATGTGATCTGTGGACTGCAGCTAGTTCATGAAGTCTTTTTCTATTTATCAGCAACAAGAGAAATATAGAAATTGAAGGTGTTAAAATGATTATGGCAACGTACAGAGTAATTAATACAAAATTGTGCTAATTTTTAAAAAACTTTATACCTTTCTTTTGATATCTGGTAATTTTATTTTTTCTAGTAATGCATTTTATTGTATTTAAAAAAGTTTAAAGTTGATGGATTTGAAGGAAAAATTATTCTTTACTTATTATTTTGATAGAAGCAAATGTGCCCCATGTAAGATGGCAAATATTCCATAGATAAATTTTGGGAGTTTCTGCAAATAAAAATAGTAGGATTAGAGCACAGATAATATAATTTGCATGTTTAAAATGATTGAGTTTATAAAAGGCAGTATAAAATACTAAATAATGAGACATAACACTATAAAATAAAGCATAAGCTGACTGAATAAGAACTAATTAGAATTTCAGGAAAAATAAATATATAAAAAAGAAGTGAAAAATTTAGCCATCTTGTTAGACAGTTGAACAGAGAGTTAATAAAATGAAAAACAGAATTTAAAAATTATTTTGGATATAATATAGAGAGTAAAAGAGATGAACTATTAAAAGGGAGTTAAGATGAATGACAAAGCAGGATGAACTTCCAGCACTTTGTTGAATAGCAGTGGCAACAGTGGAAACCTTGCTTGGCTAGAGTTCTAAGTAAAATGCTTTCAGTTTTGCTCCTTTCAGTAGGATATTGGCTATGGGTTTGTTGTAGATGTCCTCTACTGGTTTAAGAAATATCCCATCTATGCTTATTTTCATGTGTTCTTGTCAGGAAGAGATGTTGAATTTTGTTGAATGCTTGTTTTGTGTCTAACTGAGAGGATCAAATGGTTTTTGTTTTTGTTTTTATTTATATGGTGAATTACATTTATGGATTTGCGTATGTTGAACCAACCTTACATCCCTGGAATAAAGCTTATCTGATCATGATGTATAATTTTTTGAATGTGTAGCTGTATTCTGTTTGCTAGAATTTTATTGAATATTCTTGCATCAATAGTCATTAATGATATTGGTCTAGAGTTTTCCTTTTTTGTTGGTCTTTTCCAGGTTTTGGTATCAGGGTGATGTTTCTTTTTAGAACGTGTTGGAGAGGATTCCTTCCTTCTATGTATTTTTTATATGTTCTATAATATAGGTATGAGCTCCTCTTTGAAGGTTTAGTGGAATTCTGTTGAAAAACTATCTGCTCCAAGTATTTTCTTTTTTGGAAAATTTATTATTGTTGTTGCAACTTTAGTGCTTGATATTGGTCCATTCAAAATGTCTGGTTCTTTCTGGCTGAGTTTAGGGAGGTCATTTGATTCTAAGTATTCATCCGTTCCTTCCACACTTTCAAATTTAAGGGCATAGAGTTTTTTGTAGTACTCAGTGATCTTTTGTACCTCCATGATATCTGTTGTTATTTCCCCTTTTTAGTTTCTGATTAAAGTTATTAGAGATCTGCTTTTCTGTTTTTGCTTAATCTGGCCAAGAGTGTATCAATTTTATTAATTTTTCCAATGAACCATCTTTTTGTTTTGTTGATCATCTGAATGGTTCTTATGTTCTCAGTGTAATTTAATTCTGATCTGATTTTAGTTATTTCTTTTTTCTACATGGTTTGGGATTGGATTTCTCTTCCTTTTCTAATTCCTTGAGATGGTTCATTTAGGTTGTTGATTTGTGCCCTTTCTGCTTTTTGAATGTGAGTATTTAATGCAATAAATGTTCCTCTTGTGACTGCCATTACAGTATCCCCAGGTTTGATAGTTAGTGGCTTCATTGTCATTTGTTCAAGACAGATAATGAACTTCTTTATTTCCTCTTCGCCCAGCTGTCATTCATCATTAGGTTGTCTAGTTTCCATCATTTTGTGTTTTAAGAACTGAAACAATAAAAGTTCTAGAAAAAAGATGTGAGAAAAACTCTTGAAAAGAGTTTATGAATGCCCCCTTGGCAATTGCTGTAACACAAACAATAATAAATGGGACATGATCAAACTAAAAAGCTTGTGTACAGCTAAACTGTATAGATAGTTCAAAAAAGAAAGAAGATATTTCCATGTTATGAATCTGACTAATGGCTTATAACTAGAATCTACAGAAAACTCAAGTAATCGACAAAGGCAAACAATCTCATTTATAACTGGGCAAGTAACTTGAATATAACCTTCTCTGAAGAAGATAGGTGAATGACCAAAAAATACCTGAAAAAATTCTCATCATCCCTAATCATCTGAGAAATGCAAATCAAAACCACCCTGAGATATCACCTAACCCCAGGGAAAATAGCCCCCATTACAAAATCTCAAAACTGCAGAAGCTTGCATGGGTGTAAACTTCTGGGATGGCCAACTAATATAGCCTATATAAAAAGAAAAATGGAGAATGCATGAATACTAAAAGTAGTTCACACAATCCCGTTAGTAGGTTTTTACCCAGAAGAAAAATAACCTTTCTTCTATAAAGACATTTTCACTAGAATGTTCATCTCAGTTCAATTCATAATCACCAAGGTGTGGAATAAACCCAAGTGCCCATCAACCTATGAATGAATTAATAAACTGTGGTGTATATGTATACCATGGAATACTATTCAGTCATTTAAAAAGATAAAGAATTTATATCCTTTGTATTAACCTGGATGAAGCTGAAAAATATTCTTCCCAGTAAAGTTTCATAAAAATGGAAAATCAAGTAACTAATGTGTTCAATATTGATATGAAATCAGGGCAGTGCCTATGGCATGACGGGTAGAACACTGGCCCCATGTACCAAGAGTGGTGGTTTTGAAGCCATCCCCAGCCAAACTGCAACAAAAATAACCAGGTGCTGTGACAAACGCCTGTAGTCCCAGCAACTTGGGAGGCTGAGGCAAGAGAATCATCTAAGCCCAAGAGGCTGGAGGATGCTGTGAGCTGTGATGCCACAACACTCTACCAAGGGCAATAAAGTGAGATTCTGTCTCATGAGAAAAAAAGAAATAGAAAAACCTATATGAAATCAACAGATAAAAAACTATATTCCCATATGAGAGAAAAACACAATTGATTCCAAATGGGGCGAGGAGGGTAAGAGGAAAAGGGAGGATTGAGGGTGATTGGTAAGCTTGCCTACCTAAGGTGTGCAATGTAAGGGTATACAGCATACCCCCTCAGTAAAGGGCTCAACTACAATTTGAACTTTACCTAAGAAATGGAAACAATTTAAACTAATTATTTGTACTCTTATATTAATCCAACATTTTTAAAAATTAAAAAAATAAGTAAAATGAATAATCTCTATATAACTTTCAAGGTCTCAAAAATAGAAAAATAGGGAGAGAGATAATATTCAAATAATTTCCCAACAAGTATTAATGTATGAATTCTCAGAAGTGGAATGTACAGTAACCTTAAGCAAATATTTAAAATATTATAAGGCATATCACTTAAAAGATGGAAGGCACTCTTAAGCATAGCCAAAGATAAGAAATAGAATTACATATAAGAGAATGACACAAAGGGCTTATGGATAACTTTTCAAGTACAGCATAAAAATTCAAAAATTAAGGAGGGGAAACATTGTTATTTAAGTACTAAAAGAAAGTATTTTTCATGCCTCACTTTGATATATAGCTAATTTATTATTGAATAAAGAAATAAAAGGCATGCAAATCAGAAAGGAAAAAGTTGGTTTGTCTCTGTTTGCAGACAACATAATCTTATATATAGAAAACATGAAATTCTACCTAGAACCTATTACTGCACAAAAATATTCAGTAAAACTTCAAGATACAAAATCAACATAACAAAAACATGCACTGTTTCTGTACAATAAATAAACTTTCCAAAAAATAAAGAAAGAAAACAAACTCATTTTTAAGAGCATAAAAAATACTTAGAATTAAATTTAATCAAAGAGATAAAATATCTGGGCACTGAAAACTATAAAACATTGATGGAAGAAATGGAGGTTATCTTGTGTTCATGAATTGGAAAAAATATTATTACTCAAATGTCCATATTATAGTGTACATGCAATCCTTATCAAAATTCCAATGACATTGTTCACAGAATAGAAAGTACAAACCTAATATTTATATGGAGCTATGTAAAATTCTGAAATTTCAAGCCAAAGCACTCTTGAATAAAAAGAACAAAGCTGGAGGCATCACATTACCCAATCTTAAAATCTATTACAAAGATACAGTAAACAAAACAGTATGGTATTAGCACTATAACAGACACATAGACTAGTGAACCAGAATAATGAGCCCAGAAATCAGGCATTAAAAGTTAACGTATCTTCATAAAGATATCAAAAGCAAACAGTGGAGATAAGATAGTCTCTTCAATAAATAGTACTGGGGAAACTTCAGATTGGCATTCAGAAGAATGAGATTAGACGTTTATCTCATCCCACATACAAAAAAATCAACTCAAAATGGATTGAAGATTTAAATTTAAGACCTGAAAAAAGCACTAGAATAAAACACAGGTGAAAAACTTCTTGACATCGGACATGGCAAAGATGTTCAGATATAACCCACAAAACACAGGCAGCAAAAGCAAAATTGGACAAATCAGATTGTATCAAACTACAAAGATTCTGCATAAAACCCCAAAACAATCAACATAGTGAAAAGACAACCTGTGGAATAGGAGACTATATTTGCAAAGCATTCAATCTTATGAGATTATACTTAACATTATATTTAAGCATTAATAAAAAAACAAAAAAACCTTTCAAATTTTTATGTTTCATTGAGCATAATTCCAAATACATACAGAACACAAGGATAATTGTTAGAAGAAATTGACAAATCTACCTTTTAGCTATTGATCAAGTAAGTAGAAAATACATTAGCATGAATATTAATTATTTGAACAACACAGTAAATAAATATTATGTGCTTATGGATATTATACAAAACAACCACAGTCATTATGTAGAGATTTTGAAAATTTTAACCATACAGTGTATTCTTACAAAGTGCAAACATACTATGCTATAAGAGAAATCTTATTTTATTTTTTTAAAAAAGGAAATATGTGGGAGAGTAATCTTTGAATAGAACAGGTTCTTTTAGCTCAGCAAACTTAAGGTAGGAATAAATATCAAGAAAGCCAACTCAAAATTTTATTTAATAACCTAGTTACAAAAAGCTAGTGGGCCACATGAGAGATTGTAATAAAAACCAGAACTATAATGAAAATGTTGCATGTCAAATGTGTGGAATGTTACTAAATTTTTCAAAGGACAATTTAAAATCTCATATATTTACATCAGAAAAATAGTAAAAATATTGATAGAGTTCTGTACATACGGTATCCATATCTGCAAAATCTATACCTTATCCCTCACTCAAAAAAAAGACATCTCTATAGATGTTTTATGAATGTATTATATTTTTATTGAGTAACATAAAGTGCAATACTCTAAAAATTCTTCTGGAGAAGGAAAAATTCTATGTTTACTGAATCATTTCATATGGCTGGTATAAATTTTATAGCAAATAGTACAAAATGTATATGTGAAAAGTCATTAAAAATGACCCCATTTATTTATTTTAAAATATCCTTTTAAAAAATGGCCAAACTAGATGTTCAAGGTTGGTTTAATATAAAACACTCTTTTTAACGAACATATTAAATGACGAGGTAGAAATATAAATTAGACAATTCAAGATTAATTTTAATACCAATGGATATTATAAACTTTAGAAACAGAAGATAAGATGTGAGTAAATGCAGAGATATACTTACCATGTTTATGAATGGGAAGACTCATTATCATATGATGAAAATTCTTCCATTAATTACAATTCCACTCAAAATCATGAACTAGAATTTTTAAAAAATTTCCCAAGCTGATCAGATAATTTAGGGAAGAAACATAGCCCATAAATAGGTATAGTCAATTTTAAAGAGAAGAATAAGTTTGGGAAACTGTCCTATACTTTATAAGAATAACTATAAAACTAACATAATTCTAGTATCTCACCATTGGTAAATGGATGAAAAAGTAAGCCAATAGTTTGGACTCCCACATACGTGTGTAGAAATTCAACATATGCAAATGAAGGCATTAAAAGTCAATGGGAAAGATTAATATGTTCAATGAATTACCAGAACAATTATTTAATGACACCAGAAAGAAAGAAAAATGTGTTTACTCCTGGAAACATTCTCAAAGTAAATTGTAGATGAACTAGTCATCTAAAATTTAACCTTTGACTGCAAACAATCCCAACAGGTGTTCAAACAAGATGATCGTTTGGTGTGAACGATGCCAGGAGGCACGTTTAGTTTCTGAGTGCCCCACAGTCAAAGGGTTATATTTACAAAAGCAAACATGAAAAAACTATAAACAGAAAAAGAGAGACAAATACAACTCCTAAGAAGAGACTTGTGCATCACATGTTAACTTTCAAACGATTAGAATTATGAAGATCACATACACAGAATTAGAAGAACAACCCTCTAAAATAACTGGAAAAGCTTTGACTTAAGAATTCACGAAAGTTGAAACGCAAGTTATCAGTTAACACAAAATAAGCCATTTTTCTTGACTACTAATCAAGAAAATATAAGCTAAACCAGAATTATATGTCTTTAGCTACCAATCAGATTAGCAAAATGTTAAAGAATTAGGGAAGAGGAGAGATGACTTTTCTTGTGCAATTCTTAAGGGGAAAAAAAAAGCACCAGAAACGGTGAGTGCTGTTTTGCCTGTCAACAATATTTCCACAGGCTGAGCTCTCCAGGGATGAACCCCCCTCACAGTGCTTGACCTCTACTCTCCTTTGTTCTTTGTTAAATGATGATTCTCTTTCTACTTGCTCAGAGATTCCGCATCCTTATTCTGCTTGAACAATGTTGTGAACTTTTCTCAGGCTGAAAAACAGACAACAAATGAACTAAGGTTTTACACTTGTAATTATGAAAACATTTCTATTTACATTCAAGATTCAGTTCATCACTTAGGTATTTATAGATTGGAAAAAATTGATTTATAAGGTGTATGAAAATAAGATGACATCAATTTCTCTAATTCATTTTCTTGTTGCCTTATTTTCTTTAAATATTACATTAAATAAGATAAGTTCATTTTGGAAAAATATCATTCTTGAGAGATAATTTACATACAAAGTGCACTCATTTTATGTGTATAGTTTAATAAATATTGCAAAATATATTCATGTGTGTAACTACTGATACAATTATCTAGAATTTGATTTGTATAGAATCATTTAGTATGTACTGTTTTGTGACGGAATTCATTTGCTTAGTATAATTCATCCGTATTACCTTTTTTTTTTTGCAGTTTTTGGCTGGGGCTAGGTTTGAACCCACCACCTCCGGCATATGGGGCCCTTGCCTTACTCCTTTGAGCCACAGGCGCCCCCCATGCATATTACTTTTTAAGCCAAGTAGTGTTTTGCTATATGCCCATGTCAAAATTTGTGTATTTGTTTCTTTCTACATATACATTTGATTTGTTTTTAGATTTTCACTGTTATAAATAAAAATGATTATTCAATAAAAATCTTTAGGTAGACATACTTATTTTTCTTTTTAGTTTACTGTTAAAAATAATGAATCAAACATAATAAAAGTAAACATTGTAAAGTTGTCTTCTAGTACAATTTGCCCCATGTACATATGGTTAGTGGGTTCTTTACTCTTTCAAATGATTGTTACGTTTATATACAGAGCTGTGCATTGTTTTGCCTTCCCTTTTCTCTCCAAAGGCAGAATTTCTTTGTAACTTACTTCTTTATTTTTTATTCATTTTATTTTTAATCAACCTAAACTTTTTAAATTTAATGCACATTCTTTAAACTTTAACATATATATAGATTTATGTAACCAACACCATAGCAAAGAGACAGAATTATTCCCTCATTCCATAAAATTTCCTGGCCCTATCACTTTATAGTCAAATCTTCCAACAACATCTAACCCCTGATAATCACTGTTACGTCCTCCATCAATACAGCCTTTTTGGAACATAGATAGAACCGTAAGGCATGGAACTTTTTGACACCAGTTTCTCTTACTTAGTAATGTCTTTAAGATTTATCCAAGTTAATGCACATGTCAATAGTTTTCTTTCTACTGTGTTTTTTCATATTTTTTCACTTGTTGCTTTAATTATAATGTTTCTTTCTCAATCATTTAAAAATACTTTAATGATGCTTTGCTAAGAATAATGTGTTCCACTTCCATCCAGGTTAATACAAAGGCTGTAGAGTCTCCATTTTTTTTAATGACTGAATAGTATTCCATAGTGTACTTATACCATAGCTAGTTATCCATTCCTGAGTTGATGGGCATTTAGGTTGTTTCCACTTTTTGGCGATTGTAAATTGAGCTTCAGGAAACAGCCTAGTGCAAGTGTCCTTATGATAAAAGGATTTTTTTTCCCTTTTGGGTAGATGCCCAGTAATGGGATTGTAGGATCAAATGGGAGGTCTAGCTTGAGTTCTTGGAGAGTTCTCCATACTGCCTTCCAAAAAGGTTGTATCAGTTTGCAGTCCCACCAGCAGTGTAAAAGTGTTCTCTTCTCTCCACATCCATTCCAGCATCTGCAGTTTTGAGATTTTGTGATATGGGCCATTCTCACTGGAGTTAGATGGTATCTCAGGGTGGTTTTGATTTGCATTTCTCTGATAATTAGGGATGATGAGCATTTTTTCATGTTTGTTAGCCATTCGTCTGTCTGCTTTAGAGAAGGTTCTATTCATCTCTCTTGCCCGTTGATATATGGGTTTGTTGGCTTTTTTCATGTGGATTAATTTGAGTTCTCTATAGATCCTAGTTATCAAGCTTTTGTCTGATTCAAAATAGGCAAATATCCTTTCCCATTGGGTTGTCTATTTGCTTTGGTTGTTGTCTCCTTAGCTGTACAGAAGCTTTTGAGCTTAATTAAGTCCCATTTGTTTATTTTTGTTGTTGTTGCAATTTCCATGGCAGTATTCTTCACGAAGTCTTTCCCCAGGCTGATATCTTCCAGTGTTTTTCCTATGCTTTCTTTCAGGATTTTTATTGTTTCCTGCCTTAAATTTAAATCCTTTATCCAACTTGAATCAATTTTTGTGAATGGAGAAAGGTGAGGGTCCAGTTTCAGTCTTTTACATGTGGATATCCAGTTCTCCCAGCACCATTTATTGAATAGGGAGTCTTTCCCCCAAGGTAAGTTCTTGATTGGTTTATCAAAGCTTAGGTGGTTGTAAGATGTTAGTTTCATCTTCTGGTTTTCTATTCAATTCCAAATGTCTATGTCTCTATTTTTGTGCCAGCACCATGCCGTCTTGACCACTATGGCTTTGTAGTATAGCCTAAAGTCTGGTATGGTGATGCCCCCAGCTTCGTTTTTATTACTAAGACTGCCTTAGCTATGTGGGGTTTTTTCTGGTTCCATATAAAATGCAGAATCATTTTTTCCATGAATCCCCTGTACTCTATTTTGATATGAAGACAATTAATGACAATTAATGACACAGTGTGGGTGAGGGAAGGGGAGAGCAGAGAGAGAAAGAATGACGTAGGTGTGGGGAAAGGAAGAGCAGAGAGAGGGAAGGAGCGAGGGGGGGTGGTGTCTTTGTGTGTGCCACACCTTTTGGGGGCAAAACACGATTGTAAGAGGGACTTTACCTGACAAGTGCAATCAGTGTAACATGGTTTCCTATACCCTCAATGAATCCGTAACAATAAAAAAAAATAGAATAAAATAAAAATACTTTAATGAACTTTTTATTTTAAGATACTTTCAGATTTATAGAAAAAGTATGAAGGTAGTACACAGCTACTATGTCCCCTTGCACTTAGTTCTTTTTATTATTAATATCTTTTATTACTGTATTTGTCACAATTAAACAATCAATATCGATGTACTATTATTAACTGAAGTCCATCAATTATTCATAGTTCCCCTTCATTTTAATATAATCCTTTCTTAACCCAAAGATCTCATTCCTGATCACTGAGTTATGTTACTTGTCACATCTTCTTAGGTTCCTCCGGACTGCAGTTGTCTCTGACTATCCTTGATTTTAATAATTCTCGAGGTCATGTTCTTTCTTGGTTTTCAAAAATTATTTTAGTTAGTTAGTTAGTTGCCTTTCTATGATATCAAGGTTTGTTGCGCCCGGAAATTTCCTTGAATATCTATATATGGAAATGTTGGATTTTTACATGCCTATTTCCAAAACAGTCTATAGATAATTTGAGTTCACCGGCTGGACGCTAGAAACTGTAGACTACCTAACATTCATTCTCCATTTCTTATTATTAATAACATTCCACTTTATTTATAGTGGCTCTCCCCAAGCTAAAAATATATTTCATGTTTTCTTTGCAGCTAAAAGTATACATTTGACAAAGTTCTGGTCCCCGAGACGTAAACACAATTCATAGGATGTGCTTTCTGGGAAAGTTCTTTATTCAGGACTGACACAGCTGCCATGTGGATCCTGTTGCACTTTCCATTCTCCTTCTTCCTGCCTGGAATGCGGACTGGATATCTACAGCCACAGCATCTTTGCTACCTTTCCCTTCGGTAAGAGACAGAGTTTATCATTTCCATTGACATAAAACAAGTGACGATACTGTAGTATGCTTGTGTCAATCCAGTTCATATGCCCATACCTCTTCCCTTATAAGATGTCTACATATCACTATGAGATGGTTTATATTCCTAACTTTTTGAAACAATAATTCTCTAGGTAATTGCACCTGTCCTATTTGGCTTAGTTTACATAGCACATATCTTTGGACATGGAACTGTTTCTAACTCCACAGCTGCTAGATGATGGCAAAGCAGTACAATGGATATTAAGAAGTCATCCCCAACATGGACTCTATAATTTGTGTTTGAGGTTACCCAGCATATATATCCCTTGTCTTACACATTTAAAAATTCTACTTCTGTACAGAGTATAAAATGATCTCACTGCACAAGAAGATAGTCAAAGCCTCCCTTCATCTAACATTTCACGTCATCTTTTAAGAACACTCCTAAGCACGGCCTTTTCCACAATACTTTCCTTGGGGTCATTTTTCCCCAGGCCAGGTTATCTTTCTTCCTCTGTGCCTCTGACTCACTTTTTTGCTGCCTGAGTCGTTTCACTGGTCTCCTTGATGGAAACTGTCATATTGTTTGTCTAGCTGAAAAACCTCTTCATTGCTAGATACCTCTCAGTCATCTGTGTTTGCTTAGTTATTAATTTAATATTTAGGTCTTTGGTAATTATTAACTAAATTGTACATGATTTATCAGGTGTATTTCATTTAGTTCCTGTTTTCTTTGAACGGTTGCACTACTGGAATATCAGGAAAGTGGCTAGAGACCAAATACAGTTAGAGTTTTAAAAATTTTCCATATTTCTAACACTTGATAAATAACCATCATCACTGCAAATATGTTAATTTCCCTTAGAGCTTGGAATGCCTGTATAATAACCCCAAAGAAATTTAGAATATAACTATGTTCTGAAAAATGATAATGGGCTACTTTTAGTTAAATCAAAATTTGATTATTAAAATAACTCTTTGCTTAAGTGTGCACATGTGTCTCACCCTCCCTTCCTCTCCTCTTTTACTCACTACAAGTCCACACACTGATGGAACCATTAACATTTATTTACTTACAGTGATCAGTAGGTTATGAGGACCACACGAATACAATTAAAAGCTACAATAGCAGTGCAAGATCCCTAATTGCATTGAGTGTCACATTCTACCATTTCTCTTCTTAAAAAGTAGTTTTCATAATTATTTTATGAAGAATATCAAGAGTGATTATACCCTGGCACTGTAGCATTCAGAGGATTTTTTAATAAAAAAAGGTATGTTCATAAGTCAAAATTTTATCTTCTGTGGAAGAAGAGCTATTTTATTTTTAATTAGAAATCTTCAATTTAAACAAATATGGGGACAGTATGTGCAGAAAGATGTGAGCATAATGTATTAATTTCTATTTAGGAAAGAAAAACAAATGAAGATATATTCGTGGCACACACCTAGAAGACTTTTAAGCAGCAACAATAACCATACTTTTTAAAAATTCTGCCTATATATCAGTCTGTATAGCTCTAAATAATGTCCAGGTTAAATGAAAATGTTCTCAACAGAAGCGTACCATTACCTAGTCTATCCTTTATCAGCTTCATATGTATAGTTCTAAGGTAAACATGCATTGTACACTTGGAAATTTTGATTTCAAATCTTGACAGCACATTTCCAAAGGTATAACATCTTAATCAAATTTAAAAATAAAACATCCTAGTGCTGAGGTTGGTTGTAAACCTAAAATTATATAACATACATGTTTTTATGCTTTGTCAATTACATTTGAAATAGGGGACTGTTTGTTTCAGCCCTTCTAAAAATGAGATGAGGATGAGAAAACAACCTATTTCCTTATTAGGTTCAGGAGTCAAAGGACTCAGCCAGGAGCCGCAGGCTTCAAGAGCATAGAAGATTAAGACATATATTGGATTCATGATGGAGGGCAGAAAGTTCATTTTCAAAATAAAACAGAATTTTATTCATATTCCTTTTAAAATTCAGATTGCCATTTGCCAGCTGACCTGTGACACGGCAGCAGTGTATTACATTTTCAATGAGCAGTCTTTCTGGAGCCGCTATTGGGAGAAACTGCTTCCTGGTTTCTAGGTTTGTATTTTTGTAAGTAAGATATTGTTGTCAGATTTTTAGATGGTGCAAATAGGGACACAGTAACATATTTATTTTTAATAAGCAGGAAATGTAAAATAGCATGGTCATCAGCATTATGCATGGTATAATCTTTTAAAAAAATCACCACTGCTCAGGTAAAATGTGCATATGGGACCATCAAAGATGTGGATGCCAGCATCTCAGTGAGAAATACGGGCAGGCCAAAAAAATGAATCTTTATTTAAAAAATCAATACATGGGAGTGCCTTTTTAAACAAGTTTTTGTAGACTGCAAGTCAAGTCGAGGGTTTCTACAGTCAAGGACTAGATTTATCCAGCTCACCATCTGTCAAAATTATATTATAGATGACACATATGCATAGATACAAGACCACTGATTTTCATATATATTAAAACCTGAAACTAAAGCAGGATATGAAAACCTACAAACTGCTAAGCCAAAAGGCTTCCATCTAGAACTTTTTTTCACATTGTTTTAATTCTATTCTTTTCCTGACCCTGCAGTCAGAAAAAATGGACATAGCATCAATGGAAATAAATAAAAATTAATATTCATTTAATGAAAAATAAAAATTGAAACTTTTAGAAAATATAAAGAAAATAAGAGAAGGGATATAGTCATCTTTAATTTTGAGCCTGCTCTTTTGAGTCAGTATTTCGGGTACATACCTTAAAATGTTGGGAAATGAGCTTAGGACAAGGATGAGGACAATTCTTAATATAAAATAAACACAGGTGATGTCATAACAGTAGATAACGAGCCATGACGAGATGTATGACTAAGTGGAGTTGCCTCTAACCATGGCGATGCTGTCCTTATTTCATTTCTTGGAATAGCTTTGTGATGAGTTACATGTGTACTATTTTGGTTAACTTCGCCAATGAGGAATAAAGGAAAATGGATGAAGCAGTTTTGTGTCTTCGATTTGGTACCATACTTTTAAAGTGGAATGCAAGAGAGGAAGAAAAAAATCCCTCAAACTTATATTTACTCTGAAGAAATGGTGTATATATACCATTGTACCATATATACACACACATAAATGGTGTATATATACCATTGTACCATATATACACACACACATATGAGAAATGGTGTAAATATGCTATTATCACTTTTAGTAATAATAGCATATTTCCCATGTACAAAGTATTGGCTTTAATCCATTTGCTTTATTGAAAGATATTATTGGTTTGTAAGTGTATCTCTTAAAGCTTTCTTCTGTATCTATAGATGAAATTGTGAAATTGTATACAGCCACACAATTTTTGGGAAAAACAAAAACCTTATCATTGAGTTTTATGTCTTCTTATCAATGACAATATACACCTTCAACATTATATTAATTATTCTTAATACTTATTTCTATTACATACATTTTTAAGTAAAAACCTTGATGATATACAGTTTTTTAAAAAATCACAGATTTAAATTGAATGAAAGACTTTAAGAATAGCTATTCTAAAAACAGATTACTTCTGCTCTAATTTAGAATTCATGATAGTAATATGGATCACCTCAGACTCTTCTCAAACAAGTTTGCGTGCTTTGATCTGCAGTTTAGATTTTGTGAAATCTCAGAATTATGATCCATGACATATCAAAGCCCATTTGACATTTTAATGGACAATCTGCAAAGAAAAGTTCATCTGATTTTTTGTTAACTTTTCACATTTAAAAGAAATAAACACATTTTTGTTTTATGAAATGCTAAAATACCATTGATTTTGAATATTTGGCTTTTGATGTAGATTGTAGTCAATGGGAAAAACTGGAGACTTTGTCACTAGCTTTGTTCTATTTAAATTACTAAAATACATTTTTGGAGTATATTACTTCTATTATATTCAAAAGGAAAGAAAAATCTTTTGATTCTCTTAGAGACAGAAAAAGAAAGCAATGACAGAGGGAGAAAGGGGGGAGGGAGAGAGGGAGAAAAAGGGGGAGGGAGAGAGAGAGAAGGAGGAACGTGGAGAGGGAACAACAAAGGGGAGGAGGAAGAAAGGAATGAAGGGAAAAAAGAAAAGAAAATCCTAAACAAATAAACAAATTTTAAATGCAACAAGAAGTACTTTGGGAAAATTTGATTTGCATGTGCCATAGGTCAACTCATGTACTCTCCTTCCCCTAAACACACCCCCCAAACATCACTAGAAGCCTGCAATTCCTGAAATTCTGACTTTGTCTATGCCAAAATATTAGTCCATTCTGCCTAAACCTAGTGCTATAGCACAGATTTCATTAAATAGCATGGAAAATGACTGTCAAAATTGATGAAATTAGCATCTTTTGAGCTATAATGTGCTTGGCATATGTCACTGGAAATGTTTTCCAGTAGCTCACACAAGCACCAAACAAAATTTTGTTTCTTTTTATTGACTAACAATAAATTGATTGATTTTAAATGTAAAGAAAAAGTTTCAAGCCAGAGACTAACCAGTTGAACCCCAAACAACCCCCCCCAAAATTTAGCAATACAATGAGATTGAGATTGCTTCTTCACTGAGCTAATTCTCCCAGAATCCACAGTTCATCTCCCCATTCCTTATAAAATACAGAATCCTTAATTGGTCTGTGCTTCTCCAACATGTTTTTAATGAAAACGCAGCACATAACTCTTAGTTTGTTGGCTGCCAGAGCCCAATTTACAAAAGTGGGAGTGCGAGATAAGAAAAGAATACATCTGCAGAGCAGGCTGCGCAATGAATCACACGGTGCCAGAGTTGAGTAGAATATAATTGAGTCCAACATCTCTGAGCACTTTCACCATAATTAATGATAATCTGTAACAGAGGAATCTGAGATTCCAGTTCAGAGAACTGTTTAATTAGGCCAAGTAATGAAAGCAGAAGCAGTACAAGAATATGGCCTGTCTCATGATTAATGATTCATGCTACTGAACACAAAAGTGCCGCACCGTTAACTCTAACGGATGCTGCATCTCTCTGGCATTTACAAAATAGTGAAATGCATGCATTTTTGTATTTTAAAGATGTAACTGGCAGTATCCTTTTCTGAGCTATTTACATGATAAATATGGTTCCGAAGGTAACTGTCTTCTTCCCAGGATCTTTGCTCTGGGGTAGTTTAAGATAAATATGGTATCTGCCTCGACATCAGCATTAAGGTACCTGCCATTCCCCAGCACAGGATAATTAACACTTTCACTTTCACTTTCCAAGTTAGTAAAACAGTATTTTCAATGTCACTATTTCGGCATTATAAAGATGTGTCTTTTATTGACCAAATCATTCATCGTAATATTTGTGTAATATTCGCTCCTTAATAAAATGATTAAAAAAATAGGTTGATGATCAAACGTTAAGTATAGAACAAATAAGGCATGCTGACAGTTACTTTTGGAGGTCAGGGTACATAATGTCCTCAGTGTACAGTAAATGAACATTGGGATTGCTCTGTGAATGTAGGGGACAAAAGAAAGAATGGTTGGCCTGAGGCCTTAATTTACAAACCTGCAAATTATGGAGGTTTTTTGCCATTACTTACTCTGCTTTTCAATAAAATAAGAAATAGTACTTATCAGAGGGAGTGCAGAATTGTACCTTACGTATGCAACATCTGTGATAAGACAACTTCCATAACAAAACATGTGCACTCTATTTGCAGCAAAATTAAGTCTCTTTAGGTGTCTGCTGCAGAAGCTTCTGTGATTCATCACCCACTGAGATTCATACTGATTCAGAAGACAACTTTATCCATTACATGGATTAAAAGAAAAGATTTCTGTACGTTTCATTCTCCTTACTCCAACTTCCAAAACATAGAGACACTTGGTCAATCACAAAATGCAGCTAGTGTTTGACATTCAGATCTCTCCTATTGGCCAAATAGAATATATGATTTCATAAACAATTAATTCCAGCATCGTCAATAAGTTTGGATGTACATAATCCCAGAATAATAGGTAGAGACATGAAATTTCACTGTTTATTTTCAATTATGTCAAGGAAAACTACTCAATTTTATACATCTTTTACTTAACCCACCTAGATAGAGGTTTGATCTTTCAGAAATACTTTGTACAAAATTAGTGATCACAACAAAATATAAATGCAGCAGTTATAAGAAGCAATAAGGAATCATAATTTATTCTAAAATTTGAAATTATGTATTTATGTATATCTTTGGCTAAATGTTACTATATCGACTTAAAAGTTCAAACCTTGACTCGTCGCCTGTGGCTCAACGGGCTGAGGCGCCAGCCACGTATACCTGAGCTGGCAGATTGGAATCCAGCACGGGCCTGCCAAACAACAATGATGGCTGCAACCAAAAAATGGCCGGGTGTTGTGGCAGGTGCCTGTGGTCCAAGCTACTTGGGAGGCGGAGGCAAGAGAGTCGCTTGAGCCCAGGAATTGGAGGTTGCTGTCAACTGTGATGCTACAGTACTCTATCCAGGGTGACAACTTGAGGCTCTGTCTCAAAAAAAAAAGTTCAAACCTTTTAAATTTTGTAAGAATGCTCTCTTGCAAAAGTTAAGTCAGTGTTTGGGTAGACTATATTTATACAAACCATGATTGATATGTCTTATAAGTACAGATGAAATATACATCATATGCAGGATAAACAATTTTCTTTTGAAAAATGAATACATTTAATCAAAGAGCTTCAAATGAGTTTTGTATATTTTCAGCTAGTTTGATTTTGATATATTTCATGTAATTTTATAGATTAAAATTATTTCCTAATAATACTGTTATTGGATACATGTACTGCAGATCATAAAAAGAAAGGAGAATGAGCATTGCAGTGTGTACGAAAGAAGAAATCACATTAACAATTGTTTTATATTGCATAAGAATATCTAACTTTTTTTTTTTTGTGAGACAGAGTCTCACTTTGTCATCCTTGGTAGAGTGTTGTAGCTTCACAGCTCAAAGCAACCTCCAGCTCCTAGGCTTAGGTGATTCTCTTGTCTCAGCCTCTCAGGTAACTGGGACTACAGGCACCCGCCAAAATGCCCGGCTATTTTTTTGTTGTAGTTTGGCCGGGACTGGGTTTGAACCCACCACCCTCAGTATATGGGGCCTATGCCCTACTCACTGAGCCACAGGTGCTGCCCAGAATACCTAACATTTTTAAAACAATGTCTACACACCAGGCCCTGGGCTACACAATTTCATACATTACCTCATTTAGTTTTTATTATTTAAAAAACTAATGGAATAGACACTACAATTACCCAAATTTTATAGGTGAGCAGATTCAAGCTATTTTATGTGCCTAAAAGAGAAAAAAATTATTAAATACTATAATAACAAATACTTAACAATATGGAAATGTATCTGAAGACCAGAGATGCCACTGCGCTTCGGTGTCTTCAGGAAGTCAGAATTCTATCTTTCCGCCCTGCCTTACTAAGCACATCACTATAGGATCAAAGATGGCTGGTAAGTTCCAGTTATTGCATTCAGACTCTAATCAGCAGGAACAGTGAGAACTTAAAAAGAAAAAAATTGTCCTATCTTTTCTAGAAATCTTCCTATAATTACTATACAGCTTTTCTCCTTTAATTATATAGGCAAGAATCTTGCCACATAGTCCATGTAACATAGGATGCTAACATCAACTTTAATCATGGTACAACATGCTAAAATCAAAATTAGGTTTCTCTCACTAAGGAAGGTGGGAAGAAAAGAGACTTGATAGCCAGGACACAGAGATATAT
The DNA here is from genome assembly GCA_963573935.1 of Arctocebus calabarensis. Taxonomy (NCBI): domain Eukaryota; kingdom Metazoa; phylum Chordata; class Mammalia; order Primates; family Lorisidae; genus Arctocebus; species Arctocebus calabarensis. The sequence continues at coordinate 45,736 of CAUYON010090978.1, forward strand.
AGTGACTTTCAACCTCTTATGGAGCTCTTAATAGTTTTAAATTTTAAAATTAGTCTGTCCTTTTATGGCTGTGTAGTATTCCATGATATATATATATATCATTTTCTTAATCCACTCATGAATACATAGGCACCTAGGTTGATTCACATTGTTGCAATTGTGAATTGGGATACCCTAAACAATCCAGTTCAGGTGTCATTTTGATAAAATTACTTTTCCTTTAGATAGACAGACAGCAGTGGAATTGCTAGATCAAATGACAGGTCTACTTTTAGTTCTTGGAGAAATCCGCATACTGTTTTCCTTAGAGTTTGCACTAATTTATAGTCTTGACCAAAAGTATATCAATGTACCTTTCTCTGTGCATCCATGCCAGCATCTATTGTTTTATATTTTTTAATAAAAGCCATTCTAACAGGAGGAAGGTGGTACTTCATGGTGGTCTTAATTTTCATTTTGTTGAAGATTATGATATTGAACATGTTTTCACATTTGTTGACCATTTGTGAATCTTCTTTGGAAAAACATCAGCTCACATCTTTTGCCCACTTTTTAATTGTTTTTTCTTTGCTGATATGTTTGAGTCCTTTTTAGATTCTGGATCTTAGTTTTTATCAGATGTACAGTTTGTGAATGTCATCTCTCATTCAGTAAGTTGTCTGTTAACTCTGTGGATTGTTGCCTTTGCTGTGCAGAATCTTTTCAGTTTAATTAAGTACCACTTACTTATTTTTATAGTTTCTGTATTTGATTTTTTTTTGTTATCAATAAATTCTTTGCCTATGCCAATGTCCAGAAAAGTTTATTCTGTGTTTTCTTCTAGAATTGTTATGGTTTCAAGACAGACATTTAAGTCTTTAATCCATCTTGAGTTAATTTTTTTCTTTTTCTTTGCAGTTTTTGGCCAGGCCTGGGTTTGAACCCACCACCTCTGGTATATGGGGCCAGCGCCATGCTCCTTGAGCTATAGGTGCTGCTCTATTTTGAGTTAATTTTTGAATATGATGAGTTAGGGATCCAGTTTAATTATTCTGGATGTGAATATCTAGTTGTTCTAGCGCCGTTTATTGAATAGGGCTTCCCTTCCCCAGGGTATGTCTTAGTCTGCTCTGTCAAAAATCATATATTTGTAGTCTGTAGTTTCCCTTTCTTTTTTTTTCTTTCTTTTGGATTTTTTTTTCTGGGTTCTTTCCTTCCTTTAGTATCAGAGTGATATTGGCTTCATAGAATAAGTTAGGGAGGATTCCTCTCTTCTCAATATTATGGAGCAATTTCCACAGAATAGGTGTCAGTATTTCTTTGTAGGTCTGGTGGAACTCAGCTGGAAATCCATCTGGTTCTGGACTTCCTTTCAGGGGAGATTCTTTTATTGCTGTTGTAGTCTCACTACCTATTTTGGTGATTTTTCTTTCATAAATAAACTAACAAATTCTGCAAGTTTTAAGGCTGCTGTTATAGTTATTCATTTATTTTTCTAAAGAAGGAATCTGCTTCTTTTAATTAGACATATGGATATAAAGACCCATTAGTAATAGCACACATTGGGTAACAATTTCAATATGATAGTAAATATATCCATAATTTCTGAGATAGTAATATAAAAAATTTACATATTTGATTAGATGAACTATAAGATACATATTGAAATGAAGAACTCAATGGATGATGAAGTAGCAAAACAGATAAAAATGGAGATAGAACAAGTGAATCATGGAATAGATTGGAGGATATAAACAGAATTTAGAAAATAAGTGACAGAAAATTCAAAAATTACTGAAGTTTATACCCCATAAATTTATATAAATAAAATAAAATTTAAAAAAATGAAAATACCCAGTTAGAATGATATATAGAATAAGAATCTTCACTACATAGATTGTAAGAGTTCTGGAAGAGAATATGAAAAATTGGGAAGAGGATATAAAGAAAGAAATAATAGAAACTTCCCAAAATGTAACAAAACAAAGAAAAACTCCATGAAAAAATTAGTCTACATGTTCAGAAAGCTCACTGACCTCTGAGCTAGATAACTTAAATACAGAAGAAAATCTTCATATTCATTAAAATAAAATTTTAAATTTTTAAAGAAAGAACAATTTTAAAACAGCCAGGATTAAAAGACAAGTTGTCAAAAGATAAGTAACTATTTGAATAACAGTAAATATCTGAATTTTGTCAAATGCTTTTTCTGCATCTATTGAGAGGATCACACAGTGTTTGTTTTTCTTTCTACTTATGTGGTGATTTACATTTATAGATTTGGGTATGTTAAACCAACCTTGCATGCCTGGGATAAAGCCTACTTGATTGTGATGTATAATTTTTTAATGTTAGCTGTATTCTATTTGTTTGTGTGTTATTTAGTATTTTTGCATTGATAACTATTAGTGAAATTGGTCTGTAGTTCTTCTTTTTGGTTGAGTCCTTTCCCAATTTTTGGTATTAGGGTTATGTTCACTCCATAGAATGTGGGGGGCAAGATACTTTCCTGCTTAATGTTTTGAAATAGGTTCTGCAGTGTATGTGTAAGCTCTTCTTTGAATATGTGATAGAATTCTGATGTGAAGCCATCTGCTCCAGGGACTTTTTGTGTTGGGAGCTTTTTTATTGTTTCTTCAAATTTGGATTTAATGTTGGTTTATTCAGGAGAACTATTTCTTCCCAGTTAAGTGTAAGGAGGTTATGTGATTCTAGGTATTGGTCAATTTCCTCCACATTGTCAAATGTCTGGGCCTAGAGTTTGTTGTAGCAATCAGAGATAATCTCTTGTATCTCTGTAGTAAATGTTAATAATAGTAAAGTTGAGAAGCAAACAAAGACACAATACCCTTCACAATCACTTCAAAGAAAGTGAATCCAGATGAGATGAATCCAAATGAAATCCAGTTCAAGTAGAATGATTTTGAAATATTTCTTCTTTTTCTATTGGCTATAATATTTGGCATGATCTGTTTTTTTACAGTTTAAAGAACAGATCATGCCAAATATTATAGGCAATAGAAAAAGAAGAAATATTTCTCTCTTTTACTTTTATTTATATAATGTTAGTTGTCTATTGTTCTCTCTTTTACTTTTATTTATATAGTATTAGTTGTCTATTTCTTGAGACTTTGGGAAAAAATAAGACGTTAACTGATGACTTCATACTGAGCCTCAGAGTCAAAGCATTCTATAACAGACATATTCTTATTTGACAACATGAACGTTACTTTCTTGGCATTATTATTATTAATATTGCTTAATATTTTGATGCAGTAATCATCCGTTTTCTTTTCTGAATGTATTTATCTTTGTACATTCTTTACATGGTTTTTGTTTCTAGTTCTTATCTTAAACATTGTTATTGTTATTAAATTTTAAGCCCTTTAAATTCTGTGAAGGCAAAAAGTGGAAACCTAATTAACACATGTAAATGTAAAACTAAAAAAAAACAATTAAAAATGTGCTTATTTTTAAAGTTGAAAAAAAAAGAAATGAATTACCTGAGAATGTACCTAACAATGGAAGTGAAAGATATTTACAATGAGAATTATGAAGTCCTAAGAAAAGGAATAACAGAAGATAATAAAAAATGGGAGAATATACCATGGCTAAGAAGAATTACCATTGTTAAAAAGTCTACACTATTTAAAGTAATCCACAGATTTAATTCAATGCTCATTAAAATACCAACATCATACTTTGAAGAACTGGGAAAAATAGTTCTTCATTTTGTATAGAACCAAAAAGAAAAAAAAAATGTGTATTCCCAAAGCAATTCTTAGTAATAAAAACAAAGCTAGAGGCATCACTCTACAAGACTTCAGGTTATATTACAAGTACACAATTATCAAAACAGCATGATATTAGCACAAAAAGAGACATAGACATATGGAACAGAATAGAAAACCAGAGATGAAACCAGCCTCTTATTACCATCTGATCTTCAATCAAGCAAAAGTATATACAGGGGAAAAGAATACCTGTTCAAATAAATGGTGCTGGGAGAACTGGATAATCACATGTAAAAGACTTATCACTTACAATAATTGAATCCAGAGGATAAAACATTTAAATCTAAGGCACAAAATGATAAAAGTCCTAGAGGAAAGCATGGGAAAAACTCACAAGGTTGTCAGCCTGGGGAAATATTTTATGAAGAAGACTTAAGTGACAATTGCAACAATAACAAATGGGACTTAATTAAGCTGAAAAGCTTCTGCACAGCTAAGGACACAAGTAAAAAAAATAGACAACCCTCAAAATTGGAAAAGATATTTTCATGTTATGAATCTGACAAATGGTTGATATCTAGAATCTACAGAGAACTCACATTAATCAACCAGAAAGAATGAACAATCCTATCTATCACTGGGCAAGAGACATGAACAGAACTTTCTCTGAAGAACAGACACAAATGGCCAACGAACATATGATAAAATGTTCATCATCCCTAAACAAAACTACCCTTACATATCACCTAGACCAAGTGAGAAGAGCCCACTTCCCCAAATCCCAAAGCTGCAGATGCTGATGCAGATGTAGAGAGAAGTGAACATTTCTACACTGTTGTTGGGATTGCAAACTAATTCAGCCTCTTTGAAGAGAATTATGGAGAATCTTTAAGTTACTCAAAATAGATCTTTCATTTGATCTCACAATCCCATTTCAAGGCATTTACGCAGAAGAAAAAATAATCATTTTATCATAAGATCATTTGCACTAGATGGTTTATCTCAGCTCAATTTATAATCACCAAGATATGGGAAGAACCCAAGTGCCCATCAATCCTTGAATTGTTTAATGAACTGTGGTATTTATATACCATGAAATACTATTCAGCCATAATAAGTCTGAAACTTTACTTTTTTTTGTATTAACCTGGATAGAGTTCAAGAACATTCTCTTTAGTTAAGTATCACAAGAATGGAAAGGGAAACATCCAATTTATCTAAAACCAATATGAAGCCAGTAGATGAACTAATATATGCCTACACAAGAGAAAATTTCAATTTAATTCAAGTTGGGAGAGGGAAAGAAGGGATACAGGGAGGGGTGGGAGGAGGGAAAAAATTGGTGTGCTTCCACCGAATGGACACTATGTAGAGGTCTATGGCACAAATTACAAGAGACCTTACCTAAGAAACACGAAGTTTGCCATCTAATCATTTGTACCCTCATATTAATCTGAAATTTAAAAAAATTAAAAATAAATAAAAAATGTGTGCAACATCTGTATACTAAAAGCTATAGAATACTAATTAAAAAAATAAAGAGTCCAAATAAAGAGAGATATGTTGTGTTTATAGGTTAGAAAGCTTAACATTAAGATGTTAATTTTCCTTAGATTGTTTGCAATATACACTCCACTATTAGACTACAATAATTTTGAAGGTAGGATTTAACCTGATTCCCTCATGTGCATTAAGACTTCAGGAAACTCTAGGGATTAATTTAGAAATGTAGGAACATGATTAGTGCTAAAAAGATGTTTATAGTATTAGATCACAAATGCAGTAAGATGATTTCATGATAACATAACTGTTTTTTATGTAAGTTCCATTATTTAAATATGATGGGATCATAAATGTGAGGAAAGATATGACATGTAGGCTTAATAATTTTTCTTTAAAATCTATGATTAAAATATAGTTATCTAATTAGAAGAAAGGAGCATAATGAATAAGATGTGGAACACAAATTTTAAGTGGATGCAGAATTCAGTGAACATTTCTAAGATTTTCGATTTTTTCCACCAATCACATAATTGATGTATATAGAGTAATAGGGATTTTCAAGTCCAACAGGTATCAATTTTTCTGTACCCATTTCCAAATTTATTTCTTTTGTGTTTATATTTTATAAGGGGGAGATAAACAATGAATGAACAAATAATGTAATTATATGCATATTACATATATATGTATTAAAAGTGCTATGAAGAGAAGAAATCAGAGCAAAGAGAGGGTGAAATGATGTAGATCTAACTAGGCTAAAATAGGGTATTTTGAGAAAACTTTTCTGAGGATATGATGTTTGCAAATAGATTTTAATCCTAAGAGGCATTCACATTGCCAATGTTCTTGAGTAAAACTACAAGTTTTTCCAGAGGCACATGGTTGTGTTATACACCAATGAGTCCTCTCTATCCCTCACTTCATCTCCCACCACATATATTCTTGGCTTTTTGTCATAGAGTTGATAAATTCACTCTTGCTTTGGGCCCTTTCTGTGTGATTTTCTCCCAGTTTAGGGTTATTTTTTCTCTAGAAATGCATGACTGCTGCTCACGTATCCTCCATGCCTTTGCTCAGATTATGTGAGTCCTTCCCTGACTTCTACAAAACAACACCCCCACACCCTTCTGCATCATTCTTTAATCCCTTTATCTTTTTTTCTTAATACATATAAAGTGTGAAAAATTATTTCTTTTCTTATACCGTCTTAGCTCAGCGCTGTAACATTTCAAGGACTGGTGGCTTGAACAACAAGCATTAATATCTCACAGTCCTAGATTCTGTGAAGTTCAAGACCAAAAAGCTATTTGGTTTTATTTCCAATGAGGGCATTCTCTGATTTTTACATAGACACCATTTACTGCATCTTCGCGTGGCAGAAAGAGAACCCTGGTGTCTTTTACTTTACCTATAAAGACACTTGTAGCATCACGAGGACCCCAACTTCATGAGCTCGTTTAAATCTAATTATCTCACAAGGTACCCATTTTAAATGTCATAAAATTAGGGCTGAGAACTTTCACACTCGAAATTGAGAGGACAAAATATGTTCTATAGCAAATAATGTATTAAAGAAAATTTAAATTCTATGTGTGAGTTCCTTTGTTAAGTATGTGAAGGGATTTGCAGTCAAGAGAAAAGGTTAAGAATATTGCCCAGCTTTGGGCGCAATCCCTACATGGAGCATGATCTAAGTTTAGCACAATTTTGTGAATATCTTAAGTTAATTACTTTAAAATAAAAAGATATTAAGTGCAGTTCTATGACCAAATACAGAATCTGAATTAAAGAGGTCATTTTTTTTCTTTTTTTTTTTTGTAGAGACAGAGTCTCACTTTATCGCCCTGGGTAGAGTGCCGTGGCGTCACACTGCTCACAGCAACCTCCAGCTCTTGGGCTTAAGCGATTCTCTTGCCTCAGCCTCCCTAGTAGGTGGGACTACAGGCGCCCGCCACAGCGCCCG
>CAUYON010090981.1:0-12279 GCA_963573935.1 Arctocebus calabarensis
GAAGGGAGGGGGGATAGAGAAGAAGGGAGGGTTTGGGGGCCACCTCATCTAATGTGCATGATGCAATGTTACATTTCAAAACTATTAAGAAATGAGTATAATTGTGATGGATGTGTTACTTAGTTCAATGTAAGCATTTCACATTGTATATCGAAGCAGTACCCTGAACCCCATAAATGCATCAATGTACAAAGTTATGATTTAATACTTATAAAAAAAAAGACAGAGACTTCACCTCTTTTATGTTCACATGGATGGAGCCTGATCATATTCTTCTTAGTAAAGTATCTCAAGAATGGAAAAAAAAAATACCCAATGAAGGGAATCACCTAAGCCCAGGAGTTGGAGGTTGCTGTGAGTTGTGACACTACAGCACTCTACCAAGGGCAACAAAGTGAAACTCGCTCTCAAAAAAAAAAAAATGTACTCAATACTATTATGAAATCAATATATAACCACCCACACTTTCATACAAAAATGAAACACAATTATAGCCCAGAAAGAAGGAGAGAGAAGGAAGGCAAGGGGAGGGGAAGGGAGAGATAGGTGGGGGGAGGGTAATTGGTGGGACATCACCTACTGTGTATATTGCAAATGAACTTGTCAAATACATTAACAGTAGAGTATAAATGTCTGAACCCAACAACTGAATAAGTGAGTGATTAACATGATATGTTGAATGATATGTTGACCAGTTTGTTGTGAACATTCTAGATTGTATATAGAGTCAGTGCATTGTACCCTATAAATGCAGTAATGTACACAGTTATGATCTAATAAAGAGAGAGAGAGAGAGAGAGAGAGAGAGAGACACTTCATTCTGATGACACAAATGGAGGACTTTGCCAGACCTCACCTGAGCATAGCATTGATCCTCAACTTTTCCTTTATAGGAGGCCAGTTGGGGTTGAGTTGGGTTTTCTATCACCTGAAACAAATGAAAGAGGAGTTCTCCTTTTAGATATTCATCCCAAATGTGCCTCAAACTAATAGTGTAAACTTGAGGAAGGCTTTTTATCTTTCTAAATCTAGGTATCATCTATGAAGTGAGGTTATTAGATGAAGCAGATATTTGAACTTTGACATTCTAGAGCAGTGGTTCTCAACCTTCCTAGTGCTGTGAACTTTTTATACAGTTAAAAGGAGTCATGACCCAAAGGTTGAGAACCTCTGTTCTAGAGTAATTTACTAAATATTGTTTCAAACACTGGAGGAGGCAGGCAAAACAGCTTGAATTCAAGCCTTCAGTAAAAGTAGATGGATTAAAACAGATGTATCATGAAGTCTTTCCAGAAAGGGAAATGGATATCTAAAGTTTTCAGTAGAACCAGCAGATTCACCCCATCATTTCTGTATTTGAAAAGTCAGTTGGTGGACATGTGTATAAGTATATATGTTAGGGAGTTATGTGCTTTATATAACTTCCAATCATTTGACTTTCTTCCAACTACCTACTTTGACTTTTGTAATACAAAAACATACATAATAACATGAAAACTTGGGCTAAATGTAATTATAGCCCTGAAACACGATTTGGACTTAGTAGGTTTTATTATTTTTCATATTCCTGACATGAGTTTGATGTCTTATCATTCTAACCCATATGTCCCTGAGGCTAGGTTTCAATAATTTTTTACAAGAGTGAAATTTCCAAAATAATTTAGCAACTGACCTAAGGTTAACATTTCATAAAACAAGAGTATTTTAATAGAGAAAGAATAAAAGTAGTCAGATATTATATCTTTAAGTGAAGAAAATCCTTTCTTAGTAAAGATAGTTGCCATCATTCAACATTTATATCTTTCTCTCAACCTTTATTTCTGACCTTTATATAGTTTTGTGTAAGGTCTCCTAAGAAAGATATACTTAAATTTCCCCTTTCTTTAAAAATAATCCTATTAGTGTTTGTCTTTTAACAGGATAAATTAAGTTATTTATATTTACTATAATCATTGTACATTATTTTTCCTTCTGTAATCTTAATTAATGTTATCTAGTCTTGAATTTTCCCCTTAATGGATTTTAGCTAATTGATAAGATGTCCTTTCTTTCTTCTAATTCTCTAGTGAAATAGAAATCTGGGCTTCTCTTTAATGTTTGTATTTTAATTGATTAATTTATTTTTACAAACACAAATATGTTTCAAATCCTATTTTCTCAGCAGTGTCCATATTTTAAAGTCTCTATAAAAAGGAACTCCTTCTAACATACATTCATTTCTTCCATTCTCCACTTCCCAGGTCTTAATATGTGGAATTTTGGTTTAAGAACAGTATTTTGTTGTAGGTATGCCTGTAAGTTAATATATTTAATTTTATGCCATGTTATTTCTATTTTATTGACTCCTTTTTAACACCTGCATTGAAATTTTACACCTGTGTTATGAACAAGAATTTAGATGTCTCCCTCATTATTTCTTTGGCTCTTCCTTAGTTCTGTGATGTCTGTCCTCCCCAGAATCACCCTTTAATAAATATTGGGTTTCTTGGATCTGTCCTTCATGTGTCAAATCTTCTGTTGTCATTTTTATGTTATTGCTCTGTGGATTAGGAGAATATTTGGATAGATACTCCAGATCACTAAGTCAATTCTTTTATTTAATTTTTAATCCTGCCATTCAGTTTTTAATGTTATCAATCATATTTTAATTGCCAAGGTTTCCTTCCACATTATTAAATGCACAACAAGGCAGCCCCACGACCTGCCACCTTAGCGCTGGCAGTGCTGATGCTGTGGTGGATGGAGGAAATAGCTTGCTGGAAGGGCCAGACACCTGTGGAGGAGGCACTGGCGCCTTGCTGTCTTATCCTCCTACTCTTCTGGCTAGTCCATTTCATGTAAGTTTCTAGGGCCTGACCCTTCATTGGACAGCTGACTGTAACTGAGGAAGACCCACCCCTAAGAGATCAAAACAACTCCCTGGGACTATATAACCCCCTGAGCAGAGAGCTCAGAAACAGACCTGGCAGGTTGGAGAGGGAGCAGGAGAGCTTGTTCACCTCCTGTGTCCTCTCTGCCAGGAGGTTTGGTTCTTGTAGTTGTTGTAATTCTTGTTTTCTGTAAATAAATCCTGACTTATTACTGATCCTGTAGTCCATCAATTCATTCATCAAATTGCGGAGACCAAGAACCTGAAATTCCAGCATTAGATTTGGTGAGCCAGCCAGGAGAGAAAGCAAAGTTTCGCTAACATATTTGGGGGCCTGTACAGGGATAGCAGACGGAGAGAAGACACCTATGGTAAGTCATGGGACAGCTTACCTCTATCCTGCTTTTCTCTGTAGCTATCCTACTGGAGATGAATAAGTTCAGTGCCCACCAACCTGTACATGTGCATAGTGCTGATGCTGACCTCCAGGTCACCAGCAATAGGCTGTTGGGAAGTAAACTTTATAATTCCCTTTGACTTCTGAAAGGAGGCAAGGGGACTGTTAGAAGAATGTTGAACCTATTTTCTGTTTATTCCTTTTCCCTGGTCAAGAGCCGAGTAAAGAGGTAGCACTAAGAGATCCTGGGGTCCCCAGTGGTGGTTCTGACCCCAGAACTTGGGAGGGTCTTCAAAACCTCGTGATTTCCCAGCTTTTACTCTTTTCTCTTCTCTTCCATGGTCCAAATTTTGTCTTTTACTAATTACTCTTTCTAGTTCTCTTCCTCTTTTGATAGTATATATGCTTTGTTTGAATGTAAGTAACAATTGTTTGTATATTTAATTTTGTAAGGGTATTCTGGTATTTGTTTAGATGTGTGTATTAGATGTTTTAAGGGGGCTTTGAATGTTGTAGGTGGGTTGAGAGTTGTTTTCATTGATGTTTTTAGGTCCCTAAAAACACAAGGACTAACTTTGTTAAAGAGAAGTCAACCCCAAATGAGGGGTGAAATGACTCCCCTCCACAGCATGTCTGGGCAACCAGAGGTCTGTGAAAGGAAGCCTGGGATGACTCCCCAAGGTGGGAATGGCCCTAAACCTTGGCTACCATTCAGTCTTTTAACAATAAAGAAGAGCAATGAGAATGACCCCAGGTATTTGATTTCTTCTGGTGTGAGGAAGTCTAGGTGTCTCTAAGACTTCGGTTAAGTGCAACTAATTGTAATACAAAAAGGTTAAAAGTGTCTCCCAACCCTGATTTTTAACTAAATGTTATTATTGTTGCCTTGGTGAACTTTGGGAAGGAAAGGGAGGTTGGAAAAGCAGAGCATTTAACACCAAGAACTGCTCATGCCAGAAAGCCTACTGTCCTTTTTCTTATGGGGAATTTAGAAAAAGCTTGCACAGGTTCTATAGTGTGCAAACAGTGCACAGCCATTTTCTCCAGGACGGGGCTTATCCCCTCTTTGATTGATACTCTGAGGCTAGTGGAGAGAAGGAGCAGAAAGGGGCAGAATACATGCATCAGGTGGGACCAGGCTCCCTGATACCTGATTTCTTGGAGCTGTGCTGCCAGCTCATTATAAGCACAGGAGAACCAGTGGGCACAAAGTGCTACACTGGTAAGAGTGGCTAATTCCAGATAAGCCCAGGGGCTAAGGAGGCACACTCCTCAGGTATTCTTCCCCAAGCATTGGAAGGATGGTTCCTTTTGTTTGGTCAGAAGGCTTCTTGGGTTGGTCAGGGGACGCTCTGACCAACCCGGGAATATGGGGTGGGATTGATTAAACTGGAAGTTTGTTCTCTCTCACAAACTTTACCAAAGTTTACCATTTGTTACCAATTGTTTTTACCATTTGTAAAACCGTTTACCATTGTTACCAAAGATGGGTAACAATTTCTGTCATCAAGAGAACACCCCACTGGGATGTATTCTGGAGCACTGGGACATTTGATCCTCAGATGCCGAAATAAGAATGTATGGTTTTCTTCTGCACCCAAGCCTAGCCTCAATATCAACTCTCCACTGGTGAACAATGGCCCCCAGAAGGTACTCTTAATTATGAAACCATTTTCAATTAGATACTTTTTGTAAACAGGAAGAAAAGTGCCCTTTGTTCAAGTGTTCTTTTCCCTCATGGACAACCCCCAACTGTGTAACACCTGTCAGATAGATTCTGCTCTCTTGGCTGTAGTCACTTCCCCAAATGGTCAGAGATTCTTGAGGGAGACAAAGTCACCACCTAGCTCAAACCCTCCATCTACTTCTCCCACACCTTCCTCCATGTGTTCCAGAAACTCCCAGGAGAGAGGCTGTCCCAAGAGTTTTTTCTGGTCCTACTGCAATCCCCAGAATGCAACCATATCCTTCTCTGTGTCCCTTGGTTGAGACTGCGGCTGGTGAAAGGGGAAGTGCGCAAGTATACACTCCATTTTCTCTAGCAGATTTAAAGCAAATTAAAGGTGATTTAGGAAAATTTTCTGATGACCCTGATAAGTACATAGATGTTCTCCAAGGGTTAGGACAAAGCTTTGACCTCTCTTGGTGAGATATGATGCTACTACTAGATCAAACTTTAACGTTTAATGAAAAAAAATGAAGTCCTGGATGAAGCTAGAAAGTGGGGTGATTTGTGGTTCATGTCCAATACTGATGGCAGTATGTCTTCTGGCAACAGGGACAGATACCCCACGGGGAAAACAGGCAGTTCCCCTTCAGGATCCTGAATGAGATCCTGAGAAAGAAGGTGACTGGTGGCATAAACATTTTCTAATGTGTATCCTAGAAGGTTTATGTCGGTCCAAGAAAAAGCCTGTAAATTATGCCAAGTTGTCTACTATTTGCCAGGAGCAAAACGAGAATCCCTCAGCTTTTCTTGAGAGGCTTAGGGAGGCAATGAGAAAACACACCCAATTGACACCTGACTCCATAGAGGGTCAGATTATTTTAAAAGACAAATTTATCAATCAAGTGACTCCAGACATTCAAAGAAAACTCCAGAAATTGGCTCTAGGCCCAGGCCATAACCTGAAGAATCTTCTTAAAACAGCCACTATGGTCTTTTATAACCAAGATCTGGAGAGAAAGTAGGAAAAAAAGAGAAGGGAAAAGAAAAGAATGACAGCTCTTGTAATGGCACTCTGACAAATGAGTAACTTTCAGGGGCAGAGGGAAACTAGAGGAGCTAAGAATAAGTGTTTCCAATGTAGTCAGACTGGTCACTTCAGAAAAGACTGCCCTCAGCAGTACCACTGGCTAGGCAAGCCACCTGGCCCCTGTTCAGAATGCAAGGGTGACCACTGGAGGGTGGCCTGTCCCCAGAGGAGAAGGCCTCCTGGGACACTGACCCATCAGAACCCAAACTGGACTGAGGGTGCCTGGGGCAGATTCTCATGGCTCCAGCTTGTGTCATCACACCTCAAGAGCCCCGGGTTTGCCTTATAGTGGAAGGCTAAGAGATAAAATTTATTTTGGACACTGGAGCAACCTTTTCTATTGCTCTAGACTTCTCTCTAACCCTGGTCTTTTATCTCCCAAATCTGTAACTGTACAAGGGGTGTCTGGAATGCCGGTTACCAAATTTTTCTCCCAGCCTTTAAGCTACAATTAGGATGACTGGCTATTCTCTCATGCCTTCCTAATCATGCCAGAAAGTCCTGCTCCCCTTTGGGGAGGGACATACTAACTAAAGCAGGAACAACCATTTATATGAATATGAGACAGGAACATATATTTTATGCCTTCCCTTATTAGAGACAGAAATTAACCCAGAAGTGTGGGCTAGTGAGAGACAGGTGGGGAGAGCACAATATGCTCAACCAGTCCAAATTAAGTTAAAAAATCCCACCATCTACCCCAATCAAAAACAATATCCTCTAGAAACAGATATTAAGAATGGACTAATACCCATAATATGGAATCTAAAGCAACAGAAATTATTAATACCTTGTAAAAGTTCATGTAACACTCCTATTCTGGAAGTGCCAAAGCCGAACAGAACTTGGAGAATAGTCCAAGACATCCACATTATAAATGAAGCGGTCATTCCTCTCCATCCTATAGTTCCCAATCCATATACTTTATTGTCTCATATCCCTGAAAAGGTTGCCGATTTCACAGTCTTAGACTTGAAAGATGCCTCCTTTTGCATTCCACTTCATGAAAATTCCCAATACCTTTTTGCTTTTGAGGACCACTCTGACTTCAATAGCTAGCTTACTTGGACTGTGTTATCCCAGGGCTTTAGGAACAGCCCTCACTTGTTCAGACAAGCTTTGGCCAAAGACTTGAGTCATTTTTCATATCCTACAGTGACTCTTATTCAGTATGTAGATGACATTCTTTTAGGAATATCAAATGCAGAGGAATGCCACAAAGCTACACAAGCTCTCTTAAACTTTCTAGCTGATTGTGGGTACAAAGTTTCCGAGGCTAAGGCCCAATTATGTGTCCTGGAGGTTCATTATTTGGGTCTCCAACTTTCACAGGGGAAGAGAGCCTTGAAATAAAGAATAGAACCAATATTGTCTCATCTTAAACCTCGAACTCTCAGACAACTACGAGGCTTCTTAGGAATTATAGGCTTTTGCAGACTCTGGATTCCTGGATAAAGTGAAATAGCCAAACCACTCTATTCTTTAATTAAATATGCTCAAAAAGAGGGCCTAGTCACTTTAGAATGGGAACTGGAAGTAGATAAGGCATTCCAACAATTAAAAACTGCTCTTTTGCAGGCCCCTGCTTTGAGTCTTCCCACTGGACAACATATAATCTGTATATTACAGAACAAACTGGAATTGCCCTGGGAGTTTTGGCCCAATACTGGGCCACTTCTACAACCTGTAGCATATCTTAGTAAAGAAATTGTCACCGTGGCCAAGGATGGCCACACTGTCTACGAGTTGTAGCAGCTGTAGCACTCCTGATCCTAGAAGCAACCAAACTAACTTTAAGAAAATATCTAACTATTTACACTTTTTATGACCTTACTGGACTTTTAAATTTCAAGAGCAATCTCTGGCTGTCAGATAACCGCCTTCTTATTGGCAAATGGATTTCACTCATCTCCCTGAAATACATGGCATACAATATTTACTAATATTAGTAGATACTTTTACTAATTAGGTTGAAGCAGTCCCTTGTAAGACAGAAAAGTTGTAAAAGTTTTAGTACATGAAATCATCCCCAAGTTTGGACTTCCTTGAAGTTTGCAAAGTGATAATGGGCCAGCCTTCAGGGCAACAGTAACACAGGGAATAGCTAACACTCTGGGCATTAACTATCACCTGCACTGCTCTTGGAGGCCCCAACCCTCTGGGAAAGTAGAAATGATAAAATCAAAGGACAGTTATGACAGCTAACTCAAGAAACGCATCTCCCTTGGACTAAATTACTTTCCATTGTTCTCCTTAGAATAAGAAATTTACCTCAGAAACTTGGTTGTAGCCCATTCACATTATGGTATGGGAGACCCTTTCTAACAAATAATTTATTACTAGATTTAGAGACTGTAGAATTAGTTAGTAAAACATATCACTTATTTAGCTAAATTTCAACAAATCCTTAAAAACCTCCCAACTACATTTTCACATTCAACACTGTAGGAACTTTTCTCTCCTGGAGATCTACTTATGATCAAAACTCTTCCCTCTAATTCACCTTCCCTAACCCCAACTTGGGAAGTCCTCTTTCCTGTTATCTTGTCTTCTACTACAGCTGTTAAAGTTATGGGAGTCCATTCCTGGATACATCATTCATGAGTAAAATCCTGAAACCCTCCACCTTCTATGGAAGCAGAGATGAAGACAGCCAACCACAGTCCACCTACACTTGTGAATCAAAGGAGAGTTTGAAATTATTATTTAGGAAACAGCAAGAAAAATACTAATATGGTTTTCTTTTAGCACTGAATGAGTGCTTCTGACCTGACACTGTCCTACAGTTGCCTTTGACTAATTACACTAATCAGATTTATATTTTCCAGAAATGTCATCAAGCCACATGCAATAAAGATGGTTCCAGTCCAAGACCTGATTCTATCATGAACCCCTGGATTACTCACTCTCCCTTCAGAGAAACCCTAACTGCCCCCTTCTTTTTTTTTTTTTTTATTGAATCATAGCTGTGTACATTAGTTCAACCATGGGGTACAGTGTGGGGGCTTCACATGCAACCATTTCCCAATTCAGCAGGAAGCAGTTAGATCAAGTCTTTGACCTTTTCCCCTAAAAGCAATTAGAGTTTCTACTCGGAAAGGGAGAATTGATGCAAGATAAGGCAGCCCCACGACCTGCCACCTTAGTGCTGGTGGTGCTGATGCTGTGGTGGATGGAGGAACTAGCTTGCTGGAAGGGCCAGACACCTGTGGGGGAGGCACTGGCACCTTGCTATCTCCTTCTGTTCTTCTGGCTAGTCCATTTCAGTCCAGGGCCTGAGCCTTCATTGGACAGCTGGCTATAACTGATGAAGACTCACGCCCTAAGAGAGCAAAACAACCCCCTGGGACTATATTAACCCCTGAGCAGAGAGCTCAAAACCAGACCTCGCTGGTTGGAGAGGGAGTAGGAGAGCTTGGTCCCCTCCTGGATCCTCTCTGCCAGGAGGTTTGGTTCTTGTAGTTGTTGTAATTCTTGTTTTCTGTAAATAAATCCTGACTTACTACTGATCCTGTGGACCATCGATTCATTCATCGAATCACCGAGACCAAGAACCTGAAATTCCAGCATCAAAAGTATTCTTACCCATTCTGCCAAGTTTTTCATTCCAATATGGTAGCTATTGAATTAGCAACATGTGGTAGCCACCAGTAGGTGATGGAAATTTTAATATAAATTAATTAACGTTAAATGAAATTTAATTCAGTTCCTCCCTGGCACCAGCCACATTTCCTGTGCTCAGTAGACAGCACAGAGTTAGAGAATTTCCATCACCATATTGGCTGCTTTGAATAGGGAAAATGTATGGCCATGTGGGCTCCTCTCCACAATGGGGGAAGCTTCTAGTTGTGGATGCTCCTTCTCAGCTGTGTTCAGCACAAGTTTCTTGGGAGCAGGGACCCATTCCTCTCTCCAGCCACCAAAACTTCAGCTGACTTTCTCTATTGATCTGACTTTATAGAAAGCCTGAGAGTCCGTACTGCAGCCAGCCTCTCCTTTGAGTGGGGAATTTGTGAAACGATTCCATTGTTCTCTAACTTATGACCCATAGACCATATTACAAACCATTGCTTCTTCCAGCCTGTTATCTCTGATCTTGATTTTCTCCAGAATTCTATTGGGAAAACTCAGTTTTAAATCTGTCTCCTCTTTAATCTACTTGGGGTTGTGATTTCCTGAGGCTCTTAAGGAATTGCTGTTCATCTACCGCTATATATTCTATCTCTTTCACATGTTTCTCAAAATTTCTGTTTTGCTGATGGCAACAGTCTCTATTTTCCAGCAATACCATTGATTTATTCTTGCCCTTGTTTTTCTTCTGTCAAGATGTGCTCAGTCAGCCATCTTAAACAGGAAAGAGTAACCCTATTTCTTAAGCCTATAGAACTCTTTTTATAAATGATCATAGAATGTCAGCACTGGAAAGGAAATCTGAGATCCAATCCAATCCATTCACTTTATAGATGACCAGAGAGAGACTCACATAAGAAGACAGACCATCCCAAACCCCAAACCTCCATAGCATGGTAATAGCAAGGCTGGTACAAAAAGGGAAGTTCACTCTTGTTCTAGGCTCACCTCCCACCATTGTCCCTTAGTCCAAGAACCCCGAGAAACAATAAGGAGGGATCAATGTCTCAGGCTCACATACTCTGGACTCAGCACAGAATTTTCCTTTTCATGCAGATCTTTTCTAAGCTGTTCTTGATACAAAAGAATGGAGGGCCCATATTTCTAGAAGAAGTTTTCAACTGAACTGAATGAAATTAAGAGACTTTTCATCTTAACTTATAAATTCATTTACTTCAGACTGTCCTTTCCTCAAGAACAGTGGAAAAAAATCAAGGTTATACTTCAAAACTGTAAGAAGACAGAGGCTTGGAAAACGCAAACAGTTCTTGCTTAGAAATGACCATGAAGGTGCAAGGGTTGGCAGTAGATAGGAGAAATATGATTCCCCCTTCCTCAGAATATTCGGGGGGGGGGGAGTTTATTGTCCAGCTTGGTGGAATTTTTCACCTCGAGCATCTGCCTAATTGCCCTGATCTACAATCTGCTTCCAGTGAAGCAAAGTAATTAATTGTTTTAAAATGCTTTTTGAGACTTTGGAAAACTGACCTAAGGTTAATGGTTCATAAACCTCATTTGTGCTTCTATTAGAGATTTTAAAATGTGAGCTGATGTGCTTCTGGACAGGAAAGGAAGAGAAGCCCTTACAGACCTGCCGTGAGGCCTGTGGCAATGGCTGCAGCTGGGGACTTACTCATTTTTTTTTTTAAATGTCTTCAAGGAAGAGAGAGAGAGTGGGCTCCTGAGAGTGCCCCCTGCAGATTCTCTGCCATTGTTCTTCAAAGGGTTTGACTTAATGTGATATGCCAAGGTTAGGAAGAAATAGTATAATTAGTATACTTTCCCTCTCCCAGAAGCTTCATCTTCTACCCTCATCTTCATTAGAATGGGGTTTGGAGCCAGAAGTTTCTTTCTTTCTTTTTTTTTTTTTGTATGAAAGGTCTTTATTGGCGGGGGAAGCTGCAGAGCAGCATTAAGGAGGAGGGGAGAGAGAGAGAGAAATGAGGGAAGAGAGGAGAGAGAGAAGGGGGAGAGAGAGAGAGAAGAGAAGAGACACACACGGCGGGGGGGGGATAGGAGAGAAAAGAGAGAGAGAGAAAGAGCAAAAGACAAGGGCATCTGATATAGTCTCGGTTAGGGGAGGTGTCGGGATGGTAGAACAGCCAATAAGGTGTTATTGCTCTGGTGCTAAGAACCGTAGGGGGCGGGCTATAAGTTTGAGCTTTTCAGTGGTTAATCGGGATAGGGAGACAAAGTTGTGCAATTATCTAACATTCCTCCCTTCTTGATATTTTAAAAATAGAAGGTTGACCTTGGGATAGGGGACAACGAGTTCTCTCTTCTGTAGCTTCTTCCTGCTGAGAGGGGCACATAGTTTTAATTGGCCAACTAGAGGGTGATTATGATTTTTAAACAAGTAAGGGGTAAGAGGAGGTGTTAGAAGATGAATTTTGGAGAGCAGCCAGATGTGCTGCACGGTCTTCCTTGTATGTTGGAGAGGTAAGGGAGAAGAAGGTCTAGTGTTTGAAGGCAATCATGAGTGGATGACAAGTCAGAGGGAGTAGGTAAGAGGGATGCAGGATTTAGTGTGGGGCATGTATTAAAAGATAATGATGGCTTAGATAAGAGAGAGGTTTGAAGATTAAGAATATGGTATGGTGGTAGGGTTTGAAGATTTTTGTATGTTA
>CAUYON010090985.1:0-17068 GCA_963573935.1 Arctocebus calabarensis
CTAGATAGAGTGCTATGGCATCACAGCTCACAGCAACCTCCAATTCCTGGGCTCAAGCGAGTCTCTTGCCTCTGCCTCCCAAGTAGCTGGGACTACAGGCGCCCGGCCATTTTTTGGTTGCAGCCGTCATTGTTGTTTGGCGGGCCGGGCTGGATTCGAACACGCCAGCTCAGTTGTACTTGGCTAGCACCTTAGCCCATTGAGCCATAGGCGCCAAGCCTTGTTGTCTTTTTCTATCATAGCATCTGTCTTATTCTTATTCATGATGATTATTGTCTGTTGTCCTCATTAGACTTCAACTCCCTAAAAACAAGGGCACCACATGGGTTATTGTAATGCCAACACCCACCTAACCTAGTGGCTAGTGTATAGCTGGCACTTGTAATTTGTTCAAAGAAATAAGAAGATATGATTTACCTAGCTGTGTCTTGGGGATTATGATGTCATTTATAATTTTTTACATCAAGCCCAGCTAAACCTAGGGTACTAGATATTCCATTTTTTGCCTAAAATCTTTAATGGAGCTTATTTTCCAATTGTTCTTTTTGTTCAGTTTCATATTATTATTTAGGATTTTCAGGGATTTGAGTCCCTCTTAAATTTTTTACACACACATACATTAGAAGACAATCCTGGGTTCTATTCATTTGAGTAAGACTTTGAATAAATTCTCCCTTTTGGAGCTGGAACATATTCTTCTTAGCAAAGTATCTCAAGAATGGAAGAAAAAGTATCCAATGTACTCAGCCCTAATATGAAGCTAATTTATAGCTTTCATATGAAGGCTAAAACCCAATTATAGCACAGGAATAAAGAGATAGTTTTTAAGAGGTGCAAGAATTCACTAATAGTGATGTGAATCGTGCCTGTTTGTCCCGTATTCTATACCTAGGGAACCATTCACATTGTGAACCATTAAATATCGTAGGATCCACAGGTGAAACATGATTTCCACCTCAGTATTCATTAGAGCTATGAATGTCAGCCAATAAGTGCATTTCAACACATGTTAAATTTAATTTTAAACCTATGTCATAGTGGCAGAAAAATCAATCAGTGTCTTTTAATCTTTTTGTTATAAAATTATTTTAATGAACATTGGATTTCTAACTGGGTCCACTTGTGAGTCTCTTTTTCAGTTTTTGCTGCTCCTGCCTGCATCCAGAAGGGAACAGAGCTGTCACTACACTGCTCATATTTATCAATGTCTTCCTGTGGAGAAACTTAACCTTTGGTGATTATCTTACAGAGTTTTAGGACAAAGGCTTAAATTGGCCTAGAATTTAAGCCCTTGACATTTTCACTGGAGTGGCATGGGTGCTTTTACCTGCAACACTGAAAAGCAGGATTTTTGTTGTGACAAAGACACATTCATCAGCCATGACAAAGTTACTTTGCAGGGTCCTCGTAACCCAGCTGCTTTTAGGAAAGTGGCTTCAGTCTGCCACATGGCAACTGCTTTTTCTTCCCAAGAGCAAACATCTGGTGGGCCTGCAGGATGTACAGTTTCACTCCTCCCCCAGAGCAGAGCAAAGATTGGGGGACCAATGACGTGTCCCAACCCACAGCCAACAGTTACAGGGTAAGTGCTGTTCCTTGAGTACAGCGTAGTCCGGGATTATATGCAAGAGTGGAGACATACTCCTTGATCTGAGAATCACACATAGAAGCAGATGACTCAGGGGCACTGGAGGGTCCCAACCCCATACTCTTGCCCCTAACACCACTTAAAACTTTTAATTTAGATCAGGATAAATCTGTAACTAAGACAAAGTAGAACTCAGCAAACAAAGCACAAAGCAACAAAGATCCTAGTGCAAGCTCGCCTGTGGGCAGCCCTGCAACTCAGGAACCTGCTAACCAGAGCAATATAGCTAGTTAACAATCAAAGGGAGTGAGCAGGCGCAGGTGGCCCAGGGCGCTGCCTACACACTGTTCATTGGCCAATGATTGTGTCACCTTGCCGAGGGAGAATGGACCTTCACACCCAAGAGCTGGTTCAGATGTCACATACCGGGAAAGAATGGAAAGGTTTATTACTCACATAAGGAAACTCTAGGGAGAGCAGGACGTCCCCTTGAGCAGGTTCAAGTAAGTGGCGAGAGCACCAGGAGAGGAGCCTGGCTGGCGATTTACAGGAGATGGGGGTGGCAGTGGGGTTAAGGTTCCCACCGCATGTTCGCTGATGTCTGTGGTGTTCAGCCTTCCTGCTGGTGCTTCAGAGGAGAGCACCTGGGCCTTCTTATCAACGTGCTAAGAGGTGGGCAGAGGGGACAGAGAAAGTGGTAGAGTTTGAAAGCTGCCAGCAGCAGAACATCAAAGATGAAGTCGGACCGTGACAAAATGCACCAGCAAAGGCCCTGAGGCAGGGAGAACATACAATTCTGAAGAGACAAAATTTGTGACTGAGAGGCAAGAGCAAAGGTGGAAATAAAAAGGGAAGCATATGGCAGAATGAGTTAATTCTCTCGTGTGAAGACATCTTTTCATAGACACCTGGGTCTTGTCCAGCCGCCTTGGATGAACTTCAACTCCTGAATTTCCTGAGCCTCCTGAGTAGGTAAAACTAAAGTTACACCACCAGGCCCAGCTTATTTCACCCTTTCTTTGTAGAAGTACCACATGAAAAATGAAAATACCACAGAGAAACCTGTATCAGAATGCATAGGAAGATACTTTGGCTGCGATTGAGATATGTTTTATTGTAGCTTTGTGAAAAAATGTTATTTACTTTTTCTACTTGCTGAGTAGAAATTCCCCAGGGCATTCAGGGATAAAAAAGAGAAAATGCAGTGTTCTAGACTAATCTTGCTAACTTGTTATTTTATTAATTTTACTAACACTTATTTTTGTTTGATTGGTTGTTCTCTTTCTATACATTTCCATTTAAAAGAATGTATTCATAAATTAAATATGTTTTCTTGTAATACACATATACACAAAATTCTGAAATTTACATAGCAAGATAATTGCTTATTTTAGGTCAATTTAAAGGATTTATTTTTTAATGCTGATTGAGTTTTGCCTGCACATCGTGCTTTTTCAGAGGGCTCTGTGTTCATTACCACATTTTACCGTCAAACTAGTCTTATGAAAAAATAACATCTTGATGATATGTACAAATGCATATGGCATATTTGTGTCTACCCATACATATATCTTTGTGCCTCAGTTCATATATAAAACTAAAACACTATTTTATCTTGCTCAAAACTAGGCAATCAGAAATAAAATCTCTTTTAACATATAGGCCAGCACTTTCTTAACTGTGATATACTCCAATTAAAAAAAAAATCAAAATGCCTATTAGTTTCAACCACCCCACCAAAAAAGAGAGAGAGAATCCATGCAATGTATTTGAACAAAGATCAATTAAAGCAGGGACTTGATTTTATGGCGCTGGAGAACTGTAACCAGCAGAGGATGACACTGAGCTGAGAGCAGAGAGAGGTCAGGAAGCAGCTAGTGCTCCCAGGAGGCAACCAAGGGACTCTGCACTGGAAGGAGGGTCCTGGGGGGCTGCAGCAGACCTCTGAGGAGGGACCACTGTCCAGCTGCTGCTGGGTCCTCTGAGGAACTGCAAGAAGACGGTTCTGGGAGTGGAGAGAAGAGTATTGGCAGCTGGAACCCAAGTTCTTCTGCAGGAACTGAGAGCCACTGGCTGGGGGATGCTGGAGGCACAGCGGGAGAATGGGAAGGACAGCCCTGGTCTGCCTGCAGCCTGCTCATCACAGAGTGCTCACACCGCAGAAGCTGACCGGAGGCTACTGACCAAAGGAGAAATGGAATCCTCCATTTCAGCTCTGGCATTGTAAGAATGTAGAGTTTGGAGCAGAGAGACTCTAGCCTAATAATGTAACCATGTGGAAAACTGTAAATTCAGTCTGTGGATTTAAATAATAATGTCACATTTAGAAAGGAGTGAGGAGCAATGTTTCACTCAGTAGAGAAAGAGTGGGTGCATGGAAGGGTCAAGCACGTGCACCGCACCCTCCCTGCCCTTTGAACAGAGCGATTTTTAGCAAATCACATTGCTGGTTCATAACGTGAGAAGGCTGCTCGTTGAGAGCTAGATTCTCAAACTCTATAGGTCATTTCTGAAACTTCCTTTGAAATACTCCTGACTTGGTAATGGTAGAATATTAATTAATTCAACAAGTGTATATCAAGCATCTACAGTTTTCTAAGTGCTACATGGTTGAAATAAAGCACTTAGGAGTCTTAAGAACAGAATAGATCTATGGAATGCCCCATCCTCCTGAAATATAATAAAAATACTTAATGGTAATATCTAAAACATATAAATAATTCTAATATCAAAATAGATTGTATTATCAAATCCTGGACAAATTCAAAATCCAAGGCAGTCCTCTCTCTCTCTCTCTCTCTCTCTCTCTCTCTCTCCACCCCCCTCTTCCCCTCCCTTGCTCCCCCCCTCTCTCTGTATTTGCTTCCATTGGTGCTGCTCATCCAGGAACACGAGCTGA
Organism: Arctocebus calabarensis; assembly: GCA_963573935.1. Lineage (NCBI taxonomy): Eukaryota > Metazoa > Chordata > Mammalia > Primates > Lorisidae > Arctocebus > Arctocebus calabarensis. Next base: position 4,488 of record CAUYON010090985.1, read on the forward strand.
TCATATTCTCACCCTGGACAGGCTGGTGTGCTCCAGAGCACAGAGCTCAGCGAGACTTGAGGTCACTGCCATTGTGCTGCTCTGCCGACAGTTTGCCACTTCAGGATGGTGATTCCCTGTCCTGTTAGACCTGAGCAACTAACTCATAAAAGGATGTCTCCTCCTTTCACAGATCAGAGACTGGAAGAAGAGTTTATATTGATTGAACAGAAAATAAGTCACTGTCAATTAAAGCATAACCCACCAATTGTAAACCACTTGCAGGGAGGGGCTGACATGGCCAGGTGGAAGTGGTGTGCACTCACTGCTCTGAAGGAAGGATGGACAGATGGACGGTCTTGGATCACTCCTTCATGAATCCTCAAAGAAGAGAATGGAGATCCTGAAAGTGAAGAAGGGAGAAGAAGGGTGATCCATGTGGGAAGATCTGAAGGTACCTGGGGTGAGTGTCCACAGTGGAGAAGGGGGAGGGTATTCTCCAACTCGACACTGCGACCCCAGGGGCCTGGGGGTCCCCCACCAAGCAGCCTTCACGCTGACCAGGGAGCTGCTTGGTCAGCAGCAGCACAAGACCAGGGTGGGCAGAGCGGGTCCTGTTGGCGTCTGCTCCCACATTTCTGCATTAGAAGCTATTCTGTGTTCTCAGCCCCAGACCACGTGGTCTAGAAAAGGATCAACTCTGCTGGAGCCGCCTCCCCATTAACCCTGAGAGTCCGAGGAGAGAGCGGGGAAGGTGGGTGCTTTCGAGTGCACTGTGACTGGGTGCTATGCACCCCCTAAGTCCCCATTGGTCACCCCTGAAGAGTCCAAGAAGAGCAGCAGCCCATCCACTGTCCTCAGCACCGGACACCGCCATCTACCATCTCAGTAGCACCACTGATGCCACCTGGGTAGAGCCATAGAGCTGCCACATCAGACCTGGGTACCAGGAGAGTCCCAGCAATGCAGTTCTGCAACGATGCCACACAGCTCCCCAGCACCGCAGGCTGCAAGCCACCCAGCAGCCACAGCCCACTGAGCTTCTCTGCCACCAGCCACAGTCCCATCGTTTCCCAGGTGATGCCAAGGCTGCTGAGTGATGCCACGTCCCCACAGTCAGCCCAGGTGCTAGCCGAGGTTCAGGGACCTGCCAAGCAGCTGTAGCCCTGTGCCCGCAGGCTCCAGTAACTCAACACTCTGCAAACTTGGCCGCACAGCCCGCTGTGCACACTGCAGACCCTGAATGCACCCCACATGGCATGGTCACTGTGACACTTTCCCCTGTGCATCACTGTAGACCAGCCTGCTGGAAGATACCGACCTCCCGAAACCACCACTGGACTTGGAACTGATGGAGTGAATGATCATGCCATGAAATCTGGAGCAACCATCTAAATAGCTTCATCCAGCCACACCGCTCTGGGGAAGCCCAAGCAGAGAAAACTCATATCCTATCCACCTCAGTGGAAAAATATCCTCCCAGCCCCCTGCCCAAGCTTCCATCAATGGCCTAGAGACCAACACTAGCTATCCAAACAAACATGCTCTAGCACCAGCTTAGATTGTGACAATAGGAGAAAACAGCTATCTCACAAGATCTCAATACACCTGCCCCTCTTCTGCCGCTCAGTCTCCCAGACTAAGACAGATGCATGAGCCAGAGATCTCCTTTTCCTTAAGTCAGAGAGTTACCAGCAGAGAACAGGTGCACCAATGACTTACCTTTCTTGAATTCAGAGAATAGATTTCACATGAGGAGAAAACATAATAAGAACACTGGCAACATGAAAGAATAAGCTGTTTGGCACCCAATAGGATCAAAATAATTCTCCAGCAACAGAACCCATTGTAAAGAAGTGTCAAAATGTCAGAAATGAAATTCAGAACATGTATGTCAAATAAGATGAGTGAGATGGAAGAGCAATTTGGAAACTAACACAAAGAAGAAAAAAAAAAGAAAGAAAGAAAAACAAAAAAAGAAAAAGAAAAAAAAATTAGGACATAAATGAAAAGCTGCCAAAGATGGGCACCGTGGCTCATGACTGTGATCCCAATACTGTGGGAGGCTGAAGTCATCTGAGCTCAGCAGTTTGAGACCTTCCTGAGGAAGACACCCCATCTTTAAAAATAGACGGCGTTGTGGTGGATGCCTGCGTCCGAGCTACTAGGGAAGCTGAAGCAAGCGGATCTCTTCAGCCCAAGAGTTTGAGGCTGCTGTGAGCTGTGAAGCCACGGCAGTCTGCCTAGAGTGACAACGTGAGACTACCTCCAAAAAAAAAAAAAAAAGTTATCAAAGAAATATATAGCATAAGAAAGTATAAACAGAACTTAAAAAAAAAAAAAAGGAAAGAAAGGGTTGGCTCAGCACCTGTAGCTTCTTAGTGGTTAGAGCCCTGGCCACATACACAGGAGCTGGGGGGTTCAAACCCAGCCTGAGCCTGCCAAAAAAATAATGACAACTGCAAACAAAAATAAATAAATAAATAAAATAGCTGGGCACTGTGGCAGGTGCCTGTAGTCCCAGCTACTTGGAAGGCTGAGGCAAGGGAATCGCTTAAGCCCAGGAGTTGGAGATTGCTGTGAGCTGTGATGCCACAGCACTCTACCAATGGCGACCTAGTGAGACTCTATGTCCCCCCCCAAAAAACAGAAAGAAAAGAAAAAAAGAAAGAGTCATTTAGAAAATTTCAAAACACAGCAGAAAGCTTCAACAATAGGCTAGACCAATAAGAAGAATTTCAGGACTCGAAGGCAAAAATTTTGGACTAACCCAGTCAGTCAAAGATGCAGAAAAAAAATAAAGAATAATAATCTCGTGGAAAGATCACTTCTCAGCTTTTTGGCTCATATCAAGTGTAATAACCACTTGGAGAAATATGGGGCTATGAAAACTGAGCCAATATAAGAAACCTAATTATCCCTAAGGGAAAAGAGGAAAAAGCAGAAAGTGTAGAAGGCCCATTTGAAGGAATAACTGGAGAAAATTTCCCCGGCATTGCCAGAGATTTAGATCTCTTTCTCTCTCTCCCCTTTTCACTATTTCAGTGTATCTTTGTCTGCTATTTACCAATAACTAGAATTTTAGAATTTGAGTTAGGAAAATCCACTGTAGTTAACAAATCCAGTTATTGCCAAATTTACTGTTGGTATTTTTCACAAGAGCATAAGAGATGCTTGAAAACTTTTCCTCTGGAGATTCTGATACAAAATGTCTGGGGTGTGTCCCAGGAATTTATATTTTCAGCAAATAACTCAGTGATTCAATTGATCTGGCAGTAGCAAGAATACTCTCATGTTTTTCCTTTGGAGCTAAAACCTTTGAGCCTTATTGTAGTAAACAAATCAATTTCAACATTGCATAAACTGAAAGAATTCTGAAGTGAGTTAGTGATGGACATGTGTTAGACCAGAGCTCTTTTTTCTTTTAATTCAGGTATGATTCATATGAAAAAATAGCAAATACCTTTGTATTAATTGCTATTTACCAGTCTACACTTCATTTTTGCCTCATGTACTGATGAAAAGCAAAACAAGCTGTCCAAACCTTATTAACTAATTTTCATTTGTGAGGTGAGTTAAAAACCTAAAACCAGAACTTGATGAGTTTCCAAGGAATGATTATAAACTAAAATGAGTTACTAAGTGAGGCTGCAGAATCCTTCTCCCAATGGATACGTTTCCTTCTTGTCTTCTTAATGCAATGGAACCAGTAGGAGGGGGAAAGACTGACTGGTTCATTTTTTTGAAATCTAATTTAACATTATAATTTAATAATCTGCCAAGTCTTTCCCTTTTGATTCTAATTTTCATTCATTTTTAATAAATAATTGATAATCATATACACACAGATAAGACTCACAGGTGAATTCAAGGGAATGACAAGCACACTTTATCACACCTCATGTTTCTATCTTGGCCATGAAGAGTGAAAAATCAACTAAAGAAAAAAGACAAGGACACTAATAGTACAATGCAAACATATAAAAACAGATAATTTACAAGAGAAATTCATAGTTGTAAAAAGTAATCCTATATTGAAGATTGTAAGTAGTCAACGATACAAAAATAGCTTTTTAACAAACAGAATTTTAACTTTTAAAACAATGAATCATTCCAGAATTGCCATTGGGATGTAGAAACTTAGCTTTCAGAATCTTCTAGGGGATAGTAAATTTGTGGAAAACCCTAAAAATGTCAATAACCTGTAACATGGTAATTCTACTTTAAGAAATATTGTAAGGAAATAAGTGGGGACATAATCAAGACTATAATTATTTGTTACTTTATTTGTTCAACAAATATTCGGCATCTGCTGTGTTTTAGGCAATTTGCTGCCCACTGATAGGCAGGTTTGAACACAGTCACGCACAATCCCTGCTCGCAGGAGATGTAACAATTAACACAGGGCTGAGGCTTAACTCAATGGTCACACACAGGTACGTGACTCTTAAGCAAAGTCCTATGAAGTTGACGAATATGGTGCTATCAGGTACTTCCTCACTCTCTTCAACATTACTTTCCCCCATGACATTGGCTGATATCTAAAGAACAAAACAGCAGCGAACTAGGCACGGAGAGCTCAGGAAAAGGACTAAGTAGCACACACAAGTATTGGCACAGTGTCTGTTGAAGACATTGAACTATGATGGACGGTGTAAGGCATAGAGCTGGAGGGGGACGAGGGGAGTCTGGAATAGAAGCAGGATCCAGCTTTGTTTTGATTTGTACTCCAAAACAACAGAAATCCTGTAGGGAAGAGCCAAATCGCTCCTACTTTTGGAAAAGTGCCTCGCAGCTGCAATGTAACGAACACAGCAGGAAGAGGCCCAGGAGATTGTAGAAAACCACTGAGGAGTTAGGGTGCCAGCCACGTACACTAGGGTTAGTGGATTCAAACCTGGCCCAGGCCTGCTAAAAACAATGACAACCACAACAAAAAGATAGCTGGGTGTTGTGGCGGGCACCTGTAGTCTCAGCTACTTGGGAGGCTGAAGCAGTAGAATCACTGAAGCCCAAGAGTTTGGGTTTGCTGTGAGCTGTGAAGCCACAGCACTCTACTGGGGGCAACATAGTGAGGCTGTCTCAAAGCAAAAATAAAAAAAGAAAGAAATACGGAAGAAAAAAAAGGAAGCTTTACTATTTTGGCCACATATGTGGTTTTGCTTTTGAAGGAGACAATTCCCAGACCTTGTCCATGACCCCCCCAGAGAGCCCAGCTGTGAGTGGCCAGGGAGAGGGGCCAGATGTCCCACCCCACGTTGGCTCTTGCCGTCCTAATGCAACCGTTGCCCTGGGGATACACCGTCCTAATTACAGGCTGTACTTTGGAGTATTTTCCTTTCCTAAATTGTCATATTGTATGTGTTACCCTCCAGAATAATACAATGTTTTCTTCAATGAACTTTACCCTGCTTTGCATTTATGCAGTTTTGAGTATGTTATGAAAAGGGGTCCAGTTACAGCTGGAGAACAGGGCCTCATAAATCACAGACCTGGGAAACTGTATATGGGAAAAGGCATGCTCCGTGCATTTGGCATTTCTAAAATATATCACTCATCCATAAAAGCATTTGGGTTATGAAAAGGGATCGTTCATGTTGATACCCCTGTTGAGCAAGGCTCGAATTGGCTGAGCTTTGGAAAATTGGGGCTCTGTTGGGATTGCAGTCCCGTCCGCGTTACTTGATCTTCTGAGTATGTTCTTCCTTTCCGTTTAGTCTCTTGGCAGTTTAGGATTGGAAATGAGAATTCTGTTTTCTTCTTTTACCCTTAAGTGTCACTCTGTGGTGGCTGATTCCTCCCAGTGATGCTCCCGAGCACGTGGCCAGCAGCAGAGCTCGCTCTGTGTCACAGCTGACCCTGCTCGGCTGGACTCAAGGCCACACACCAAAGGGCCATATTCTGATCTTCTCCGTAGAGTCAAAGCGAAGCGTGCAGTGGTAGCTGCCTACTGTTATTCTGGTCTGAGTCGGAGAATTATACATGACCCTTCTTTTATCTTCACTTTGTACAGAATTCCCCTCGCTCCTGAGGCCAGTGGACTGGGAAGAGAGAAGCGACAGGAATTCCTGGTAATATTCACGTTCCAGGACTCTGTCAAAACAAAATCTCGCCATCATGCCTTCTCTGCAAACATTGGGCAAGCCTGTCATTCTGTGCCCTGGTGCCTTTTAGGAATTCAGCTCCTCACAGTGTCTGTCGATATCAGGCCAGAACTCAGCTTAAGGACGTCGGGCAGCAGGGGCTGGGCAGGGAAGCAGAAAAGAGAAGCTAAGGCTAGAAGAGCCAGGAGCCCACAACCCCTGAGCAGGAGGTGGGCCTGCAATGGGCAGAGAACCCGGGCTTCAGAGGATCCCAGTGGAATAGCAGGTGGGAAGCCATGCCTGTAAGTGCCACTCCCGGGGCCTGTGACTCCTGCAGGTCACCCCCCAAAGCACAACAGAGATTGGAGGAGAGAAGTGGCTCGGCCCCCTTCAGAGCAACTGTGCCACTGAGTGAGTGAAATCGTGATCACTTTCATTTCCAGCTGCTCCAAGGAAAAAAATCTCTCAGTGTAAAGCTGTATGTTTTAAAACACTACACTCTTTTCTTTTGTATCAGGACACCAGCTTTGGGTTCAGCAGCTTTAGTAATACAGTTTTGGGGTTTTCTTTTAATCACAATAGCACCTCCTATTTATGGCAAGTGAGTTTTATTGCAATGACATAAAAATTATTTTTATATGTGTTGAATGTGCATTTAAACTGAATTTATTTAAATAGTAATGTTGGGTAAATAATAGTCTTAACTGTAGTGGCAAAAGTCCTGAAGATGGCACTCAGACAACAGACATCTGGGGAATATTGTTTAGAGAAGCACAAAGATTCAAACATTCCTGTGCTCCTGGATATGCCAGGTCTCCCCATCAGTTAGAAACCATGTCTATTTTCACACAAGAGTGAGGACAGTGGAAATGTGCACACACACACACACACACGGAAATCTACCCCCAAATTTATTCTGTTCCTACCCAGGGAAGGAATTTGAAGTAAAACAACAACTTTAGTTTTCGTTTCATCTACTAGGAGAAACAATAGAAAATCTGTCCATTCACCTTATATTGCTACTTTCTCTGAACTAACTTGCCCCCATACCTGATCCAGTTTCAGATTGCCATGGCGTCCCCATGGTTGGTGATGACACCGCTGGAAACCCTGAGCATCTGATCTCAGGAAGCCACCCCAGACTCAAAAGCTTCTATTCCACAAAGAAAGGCACAACCCATAAAGCAAATCATCTCCTATGACACTGTTACTGCTATTGGAATAGTAAGTAGTCAACCGTCATAGACAAACCTGCATTCTAACAATAACAAAAGACTTGTTATGTTTTCCTTCCATGTTTGATAATATTACATTTTATAATTACTAATATTTCCATATTAAGCCTGCTTTTTAAATAATTAAAAAATACATACAAAAACACATACTTATTGTAATTGTAAAGCTGATATGCTTATGTGACAAGTACCCAGATCAAGAAAGAAAAAGTTCCCAGTATCTCAGAAACACCCAACATTACCACTCATGGTCATTGTAGTCTGAGGAAATTAACTGCTATCTGGACTTGTAATAGTGCAGATCAGTTATGACAAATTTTGTATTTTATATAAACGGGATAATACAGAATGCATTCTTTTATGCCTGAGTTCTTACATTCAAAATATGTTTTTGATATTCGACATTATGTTTGTAAGTACAGTTGTAGATCATTCATTTTATATTGTACATTATACATAAAAAGATGTTCAAATTCACTCAGAACAGAGTGTTGGAAGTTAAAACTACATTGAAGTACCATTTTTATGTATAAAATTGGCAAAATTACAAAGTGCAACTAGAGTCTATTGGGGAGGCCCCCTTAAAAAATAGACTTTGGGGAGAACCAACATAATTACACATACTTTTATCCCTCACCTGTAGAAATTTACTACAGATACATTTGTGCCAATATGAAAGAATGAAAATTTTATGACATTTAATGCAGCATTGTTTGCAACTGGAAAAATTGGAAATCATACGTTCATACGCAAGATGGCATGTGAATAAGTTATAGCCCATCCTCACAGTGGGGAGCTCAGTTGCCAGAAAAAAAATGGTAAAGCGTTCTGGGCGGCAGCTGTGGCTCAGTGGGTAGGGTAGCAGTCCCATATACCGAGGGTGGGGTTCAAACCCTACCTTTGCCAAACTACAACAAAAAAAATAGCTGGGCGTTGTGGCGGGAGCCTGTGATCTCAGCTACTCGGGAGGCTGAGGCAAGAGAATCGCCTAAGCCCAGGAGTTGGAGGTTGCTGTGAGCTGTGACGTCTTGGCACTCTACCAAGGGTGACAAAGCAAGACTCTGTCTCTACCAAAAAAAAAAAAAAAAAAAAGTGATTTTTAAGATATACTTCTAAATTAAAAAAGGAAAGGTAAAAAAAGTTTCTATATTATTTAGTAATTGACGTTCAATTAGATTAATAAATGATTAATAAATAAAGCAACAACCAAATAAGTGAATAAACAAAGAAAATTGTAAAAGTTTTTCCTTATAGCAGATGAACCAAGTATTAAATGGAAAAACAGCACATGATGATGGTGACCTTGGTCATAATTGATTTAAGCAGGTATTAGCAATAGATGATAAAATGCGTAAGTGAAGGTTGAGTTATTTATATGGTCTCTTGCTGTTTGTCAATAATAAATAATAAAAATATAAATGTATACTGTAGAAATTTGCAGAAAAACACTGGAAAGGATCTAAATTAATATTTATCAATAATGGGAAACGTTGGCCTCCCACTCAACCTGACTCTATTCCCTGAGAGGACCACAACATGACTCCTGTGATGATATTCTAGTTAAACTGTGCAATCTAATCATTGGAAAACAACAATAAAGCCAAAACAACTAAAAAAAAAAAATTACAAAATAATTGTCTTGTACTGTTCAAACATATACTAAGACTCAAGGACTTCAAATCGTTTCAGATTCAAGGAACCTATGGAAATATGACAACTGGATACAATACATCACTTGGGATTTTATTTTGCTACAAAGATCATAATTGAAAAATGAATGAAATCCAAATTAGGCTACCAATTAGAGAGTTGCATTGCTTCAGTGACCTGATTTTTATGGTACTGTATTTATGTAAGAGAATAACCTTGATCCCTAGAAAACAGAAATAGAAGTATTCAAATCTAAAGGGGCTTCATGTCTACAAATTATTGTTAAATGGTTGAGGAGTATTTACACATATACAGAGAGGGTATAAATTACAAAACAATGTAAATAAATATCCACTCCCGATACACACAGTGTATGTGCGTGTTGGTCACATATACAGTAGGTCATACATGGCAAACTTGCACTCCTGTGCTTTAAGTTGTGGCTTGGAATTGGACAGAAAATATATTTGGATATTTATTTTAAAGCCAATAGTTACATTGATCCCTTTTCCTTATCCTGTAGCTCTGCTGATGACTAGAAAATAAATTAATTTGGGGCACTCTGTACATTTCCATTTTCAGCTATAAATTTTCCTTCATTCAAATAATCATGGTACCGGATACAGGTTTTAGTGCCTGTTGTATGATATTAATGTGTTTGAATTTACAAAATGTGCTTTACTTTCATTTCACAAGTATTTAAAAATGGACACAGAAAAATTTTCAATATATTTTACAGAATCAGTTTTGTATCAGGTTTGATAAAGTATATAAGCTTAATTATTTAAAAGGCAAACAATTTAACAAACAAATATGCTAGCTGTGCTGATTTTGAAATTAGGCTCAATTTGGCCTTCTTTAGAAACTCTGAAAGAGGGGATTGCAATCCAACCTGCCCGTGTGAATATACTGTGGTTTCTTTGAAACATCGCTCTTGATTTCAAGGTTTCATCATTAGCATTTGGAACTTGTGTATTTTATGTAAAATACCTGTGTTTTTGCAAAGTTTAAAAATGTCATTTGATATTATCTTCAGCTTATTTTTTTAGTAGAGAATATACAATAAGACTTAGTGTCAACATTCAAGCTGACCTTTAAATTAAAAAAAATTAAAACAAACAGTGTTAGTGTTTTTGATTTGACAGATCTCAAAGTGAAGTTAAACCCCCTGCCAACAGCTAGAGGGAACAACAAAGTGGGGAACTGTATAATTATAACATTTTCTGAAAAATAAGTTGTGCCTTTGAAAGCCAGAAAAACAAATAAAGCTTCCACTTAGATATTCATAACTACTGCCTCTTAACTCAGTAAATCAATGTGGGCTACAGATGATAAAAAAATATGAAGTTCTAATAAAAAATCATTATAAACATTACTTGGGAGCTATGAAGAACCCAGAGAAAGACTGTGTTGACAGAAAATTTCAGAAAAAGAAGAAATACTTTCTTTTACATATAAATGTTATTTGCCATTGGGTAAATATAAAGGTTCTGGTGAATATCGTTTGGGTGGCGATATCTATACTGAAAGATTCTTACTCAGTCTATATGCCAGACTACTCCAAAATTTTCTGAGACAATATTTTTGAAAATTATGTCAGTGCCTGAGAGACAAGGTCTGCTAATATTTATAAAGGAGTAAGGATGAGCAGAAAACAAGAGCAAAAAACAAATTTTCAAAAGTGAAAGGAAAGGAATGCCAAGTGTTAAGTACTGATTATTGCATTTAATTCTCTAATGGAGAACTTTTTTTTTTTTTAATTTGAATACAATCTAGTAGCCTGTTCCAGGTCATTTCCCAAAAGTCTTTTTCTTTTACTTACAGAACAATACCTTACAGGTCATAGGAGACCCGTCCACAGGTGACTTCTCCTATTTGATGCAATTAGAATGTGAATATAATTTTTGTCACATTTAAGGATCCAAACATCATAATCTCACTGGATTGAGGATAATTTATACAATTTGTAATATAGATGTATATTTTCATAATCTTTTTTTTCTGTCCCATAATTTTAATTTAGATAAGGGTCATAAAATTCTACCTAGAAGATAAAAGCAAAGTAGTCCATGACAATATCTTCTACAAAATAATCAAGTGTGAAATATATGTGCTAAAACTAGTTGAATTTTATAACATCTGTTAGTCTATTATACAAAATAATATTTGAATGTTTTAGGAAGCCGATATCTGGATTTTGTCAAGCCATTGGTTATTCAGCGATTTCAAAAGTTAGGGTAACCTTCCTAATGCCGTGGCCCTTAATACAGTTCCTGTGGGTTGTGACCCAGAGGTTGAAAACCGCTGAGTTAGAGTCAAAGAAAGAAAGAGAAGAAAAACGGAAATAAGAGAAAGAGGAATTGAAATACAGAAGACTATTCACAACATGTACGGAAATTTTTTGAGTGAACATGAGAGTGAACTACGTGAGCCTTTGTTTTAAAAGTCGGGTCTTCAGAGCAGCTAAATGAAGCGTCATTTCTGTGATTCCTGTGGAGAGCAGATACAGAAGAAAGTCAGATTCTTCTGCGGAAAGGAAGAACAGAACTCCAGCCGCACTGAATCAGTTAAAGCAGACTTATGTTGGTTTTTCTTCACCAATGTCATGTTCACTGCATTTTGCGTTTGTTTTCCTCTCATTTGAAACCCTAGGAAACCTGAAACTCAAAATAAAATCCCCACCCTCTGCTCAGCTGTGCGGGTTTGGAAACGTCTCTAGTGTTTAGTTCATTCTCTTCATTCTTACCCACTGGCTTTAGAATTAGACACTGAACCCAAATGAAACCACAAAAACTGATCTCAAAACATCCCTGGCTATCAAGAGAGAACAAAATTAAGTTGATAGGTTCACTGGATGGATCAGAGTTTTGGAAACTTTTGTTTTCTTTTTTCTTTCTTACTTTTCTTTTTGGTCTCTATTTTCAACCCCAAACCAAGGAATCTCTCAGGATTTAAGGCCACTGTCTTAGGACAGAAGGTTGGAATTTAACTGTAGAAAATTCGTTTTCTAGATAGATACTTTAGGAAAGAGAATTACATGTATCATAATCTTATAAACAGGTAAATTTAAAGTTTATCAAAACTTACATCAGAATATTACTATGAAAACCTGTACCATATAAACTAATCAAGGCTTAACAGTGATGGACTATCACTGGACACTCAGTGGACACTCACTGGATTATCCAAACCATAATAGGCGGGAGGGCAATGTAGGTACTTAGGTATTAAATAACTCAACAAAAGTAAAATATATTTAGTACTTTTGGAGTAGTTAAAATTGTAACTAAAATAGAAATAAAGACTATTGACTTTGCACTGAAGAATAGGAAGAAACACTGCAATTACATCATCAGCGATTGTGGATGTGGCAGAAAGCAGATGAACGCAAGCCAGAGTTTGTCTTCTTCTACTTTGAAAACAACCCATCAATTTTCTTTTCTTTTTTTTTTTTTAAATAATTTTATTGAATCATAATTATGTACATTGGTGCAATCACAGGGCACGATTCATATACATTCAGAAGTATTTTGATCATACTGTTACAGATATCCTTCATGGCATTTCCTTGATCACTATATAAAGACATTAATACTCTACCTTTAATAAGTTTCGCCAGTACCCTGCTAAGATG
>CAUYON010090987.1:0-20561 GCA_963573935.1 Arctocebus calabarensis
TATAATAAACGAGAAAATATCATGAATGGTATGTCAATCAGGTTGATAAAATATCTCAGATTGCATGTGAAGCCCCCACACTGTACCCCATGGTTGAACTAATGTACACAACTATGATTCAATAAAAAAAAAAAAAAAAAACTCTCAAAGTCACCAAAATGAAGGAAACACAGAGAAAGTATTACAGCTGAGACCAGCCTGAGAGACACAATGACGAAATATGATAGGATATTTGGATGGGATCCTGAAATGGAAAAAGCAATTAGATCAAAACTAAGGAATTCTAAATACCAGTACAGACTTGAAGTTGATAATTACATGTCAATATTGATTCATTAGTTTTGTCATACCTGCCATAACTAATGTAAGATCTTAACAGAAAGCAAGCGTGTTTGGGATATATTGGAGCTCTATAAACTAGTTTTGTAAATTTTCTATAAATATAAAACTGTTCTAAAATAAGAAGGCTATGCAAACATTAACAAAAAAAATGATTGGTGCCACACCCCCAAAAAACTATATGCTTCATGGCTATTCCACAGTATAAAACAAGATGCAAATAATGCACAGCCCCTGATTCCAAATCTCCTTTCTAAATTTAAGTTGTATTTCATCATAGCAATTGGAAAGTCGTCATTTTGTGATTTTTTTCCATTGAGATCTTTGCTTGAATAAAGTGGGTAAATAAGTAAACACTCTTTCATTCAATAATAAATACTGAGAAAAGCAAGTATTCAGTGTACTCAATACTAATATGAAACCAGGAGATGAATAAATATACACCCATGTAAGAGAAAACCAGTTAAACTCAAATGGGGAGAAAAGGGTAGAAGGAGGAGTGAGGGAGGAAGGGAGGGGATGGGTGTGATGTCACCTAACAGGCACAATGTAGGGGTGTATGGCACCCCTCTGGGTGAGGGGCACAACTATAACTTGGACTTTACCTAACAAAGCAAATGCTGTAACCTAATCATCTGTACACTGATATTAACCTGAAATAATAATAAACACTGAAAATTTCTGGGACATTTCTCTCTCAGAAGTAAAAGTTTCTGGGATTTTTCTCTCTTAGAAGCGTCAATAATAAATACGGGAAGTTTCTGGGAGTTTTCTGTCTTAGAAAAGTCCCAGAAACTTTCAGTATTGATAATAGTTTCCCATTATTCTCTTCTTCAAGCATCCCAAAGAGCCCTCTCTATTACACTATATCAAGTATGTAGCTCAATGCTCAATAAATTTTTTCAAGTATAGCTTGTAATAAATGGAAAGTAGAATGAATTTTATTAACCATCAGATATGTATTTTTTTCTAAGAATCTAGAGTAGGGAGCCAATTTGGAAGGCATGCATAAATCTTATAAATGTATTGGCAGGGACCCAGTGAGCAATGCTATCAAACACAGCATTCCTTATAAATTGATGATCTTTAAGTGGATGGGCATGAAGTGTGCCTAGAATGATATCCTGAATATTATCTTCCCTGATCATATTCTAATTTTCAGAACTATTCACATGTAGAATCATTTGAAATCGTATCAATGAATTACATATTTTAAATATTATGGATTTAATGTTAGAGAGAGATCCCATTAATTCACAATTACTTTTGGGGTTTTAACAGTCACTGATTTCTAGATATGTTAGTGAAATACGAAATCAATTTTCACTAATATCCCGATTAGTTACCAGGGATTGGTTAAAGGCTCTAGATTAGTTTGATTAAGTATAGCTGTAGGTTATGAACATTGGAAGTCAAGACTGATGTATCCTTTACTCTACTGTAAGTAGATACAAGGTACGTGAAAAAAAGCTTAAAGACCACATTTCTGTCAATACTCACAAGGAGAAAATATTTTATAAGTACAATTAAAGAAGAGAAAATGATTGAATATGAAGAATTACTAATGTTTCCTTTCTACAAAAGATGTCCTTATATTTTTATGCTAAGATTTTTCTGTTATTTTTAAAATCACTTTAAATACTTTAAAATAAAATTTAATGGTAAAAATATTATAATGTACCAGAATTGTATACACATATTATAATCGTTGCTGGGTTTGGCATGTGTTGGTCACTATTATATCTATAGTATATGTGTGTGTGTGTGTGTGTGTGTCACAATCTATGTAGAAGAAAATTTATTTTAAATATAAATTCAAGCGATGAATTCAGCCTACAAATTATAAAGTGACAGGTGTCATTCTAGGCACTTAGACTATATAAATGCATAGAAGAGTCAAAAATCTCTGCCTCGTGTCCTAAGGAGTTTGCTACTATCATTATTATTATTATTATTATGAATATTACCCCATTCACATTCTAGTAGAATGTGGTAGCCAGGAGTAGTGCATGTGCCTGTATCCCAAGCAGGAGGGTCACTGGAGACTTGAGTGCAGGGGGTCAAAGCTGTGGCAAGTTATGATTGTGCCACTACACTCTAGCTTGGGTGACAGATAAAGAAACTCTATCTCCAAAAAAGGAAAAAGAAATACTGTACAAGCAAGGGGGCAAAAAGAAGACAAACTAGAGATAACTAAAGTAATAAGTAAGCTTATTATATTGTAGGTTATAGGTAATATGAGCTGTTGAAAACTTTCAAAGTGGACAGAGTACAGGATATTTGGAATATAAGGGAGGGAGTAATGGGTCAGAATTTTAAACCAATTGTTTTTCTGGGTGTCATCAAAAAATAATATTTAAATACAGCTTTAAAAGAGACCAAGGAATTAGCAGGATGACTATTTGGAGTAAAGATTTTCCAGAGAGCAAGAATAGCCGATACTATGAGCTCCAGAAACAGCAAAAAGGTCCGTGTGGCTAGAGCCACACTGTTAATAAGAGGGTGGAGTGTTTGAGGATGTGAGGCTGCAGGGTGACAGAGGTCACACGTGACTTTAGAAGAAGTGTAAAAAATGTTTCATTTAACCTTTTAAGTGAGGAAACATTGGCATGGTTAGAACAGAGGAGTTGAGAAGATCTGGCTCACAATTTAAAAGGATCACTTTTCTCAGTTCTCCAGATTTAGAGTCTACGTGAGCAAAGTGAAGCAAGAGACCAGATGAAAAGCAAAACCGTAATCAAGGTGTGGTGGTTCAGAGAAACTGCAGCAGAGATGCTAAGACGTGTTAACTTGAGGATACATCAATAATGTGGAGCCAGTAGGATTTGCTGACATTTTATTAAGATGTGAAAAAAAATGATTCCAAGATTTTTTTTAAACCTTATTAATAGAAAGGATCTGTTCCATCACATCAAATGGAAAATTTGGTTCCCCAAGACATATGGGACTTCTGATTTCTAGTCTGGCATGCGAGGAACTTGGAAGTCGTCAGTCCATCCTAACAAGCAAACAACTGAAAAAAATGAAAAATCAACAGCTCTTCCTAGATCTGTCAGAGAAGTGATGGCAAAGGCCCATCAATGGGAGAGAAGACAGATGAGTGCAGAGAATTATGGGAGAGAAGACAGATGAGTGCAGAGAATTGTGGGAGAGAAGACAGACAAGTGAAGAGAATTATGGCTCAGTGGAACAAAAACCCAGAGCAGAAACCCCTGCAGGAGCCAGGAATGGGACAGGAAGATCTAAACTCTACCTGAAAATTTGCCGAAGGCTCAGGGTGGATAGATTTGACAATTTAAAATTCCAGAATGGGCTAGTGACAGGAGGCCTCCACATTTGGGGCAGTTATAGATCCATGAGTTCTACCAACTTTTCACAGTGAATATCAGGAAAAAAAATATCTACTTGTGCTTCTGGCAGGAGGTGAGGAAAAGTAATCATTTTCAAATAAACCAGAATGTTCTGCCCTTCTCATCAAGGCTTACCCTCAGGTCAAACTACTTTATCAGAGCCTTAGCTATTAGGGTCCACTGAGCCTAACCAATCACAGGGGAAAGGGAGGTTCCCATCTCAGTCCTCTCTGCTCATCCTATTCCACATAAAAGATATTGTAGGGTGTACTGAGAGACACTTGCTAAGTAACCTGTAGACAGCATGCAAGAACAAATGGGCAATAAGCTGAGAGATGGAAATTCTAAAAAAGAATGAAAAGTTAGAGATCAAAACTATGGCAGCAGAAATGAAGAATGCCTTTGAAGGGCTCATGAATAGACTGGACATGGCTGAAGAAAGAATCTCTAAGCTCTAGGATATATCAATAGTAACTTCTGAAAGCAAAAAGCAAAGAGGATCAGACTTTAAAAACAGAACAGAGAATCTACAACTGTGGGACAACTGCACTGGGTATGACATGTATATCATGTGGAGTGGGAATGCAAGAAGAAGCAGAAAAAGAGAAAGAAAAGGGAAAATAAATAATTTATAAAATTATAAATAATAATTAATGTCAAGCATAGAATTATAGACCCAGGAATTGCAGAGAACACAAAACAGAGTAAATTAAAAACAACAACAAACAATAACAACAATTACACTGAGACATATCATACTCGAACTTCAAAAAATTAAAGATAAAGAAAAAATCTTGAAGTAAGTCATAAGAAGATAGAGAGTTCCTTACTTAACGTTAACAATTTTCAGAAAAGCTGACTTTTCAGAAAAGCTATTGGAGCAGAGGTTTGGTGAAATCAAGATTGTACTATCAAACATACTGAATTTAAGATGTCTATGAAACTTCAAGTGAAAATGTTGAATAGCATGAAACATCGTTTCATAAATCTATATAGTTTAGGAGAGGTCTATGCTTGAAGGATACTTTTAGAAATCAAAGTCATATAGACAATTCTTAAAGCTATTAGAGTAGTTGAGATCACCAAGTGTGTGCATTGATAGAGAAGAAAATCAGGGCTGATCCTCAGGATAAACTAACAGGAAGATATCAAAGAAAAAGAAGGAGCAGTTGTGGAACTTGGAGACTGACCTGTGAAGAAGAAAAATCAAGATACTTGATAGGCCACAAGCCAATTGAAGATAGAACAGCAAGAACTGGGGACAGTAAGTCAGTTGAGAGGAGAACTGAGAATCGACCCTTGGATTCAGCTGGTTGATAGTCACTGGTGATCTCATGAAGAACAGTTTTGTTAGAACAGTGGAGATGGGCTTAATTCAGGTGAGATTAAGAAAGAATGAGAAAAAATACACTGAGCATAAATAGTTTACTGAAGGAATTTTGCTGCATAGTAAAGAATTTGGTGGTAGATGATGAGGAGAAATAGAGTCAGTATTTTTTAATATGAGATAAATAATAGCATTCCAGTGAAGAATGAAAAATTGAGAATATAGAAAATAGGTGAACTGCTAGAATGATGCTGGAGGAAATATACACACTTAATGGACACTAGCTGCTCTAACCCTTACATTCAAAAATCCCCTTGGGTTAACACAACAGTTTACCCACTGTCAGCTCAACTGTCTCATGAGGGTATTCAGAAGTATATAATCAACATGCAAAGTTTGCATGAAATGAAGTTTTCCTCAATTCTATGCCTCCATTGACCCCCTAAAAGGCTTGAAATTGCTTTCTTTCTTTTCTAATTAGCGATTAGAAACTGACAGGATGGAGAAGACACACTTGCTCCTTAATAACTTGCCCAGGGTAACACATATGACTTCCCCTGGTGTTCCATTGATGAGAATTAATAAAATGACTTCACTTTAGTTCAAGGGGAACTAGGAAACACTACCTCAGACTGAGCAGTTTCTTCTTATCAAAATTCTTTATAAAGAAGGAAGCATGTTTGGTGACCTGCTAGCCTTCTGCCCACAGACAGAATCTAGTGTAGAAGGGGGGGATTGGATTTAGACACAACAATGTCATTACCTCAGATTAACATGGAAAATGTGATGCTTGAAATTTGAGAAATAAGGAATGAAGGGGCTACTGTATGATTGCCTGGTAGAATAATGTCACGTTTCAGTTTCATGGGCAAGAGAGATAATGAGGCCATTTAAGAAGATTATGTGTTTTCTCTTGCCCCAGTCAGCTACATAGATGTAAGTCAGAGAACCGGTGGTGAGCTGAAATTAGATAGACTTAAAAAAGAGTAACTCAACATAGAGGTTTCAAGAAAAGAATCACAAAAAGCATGATTTTTATGACTGTGCATAAAATTTAAACGGAAGAGAGGATGTTACAAAGATGAAGGGTAGTGAAAAGTTGATAGAATCAACTGATTAGGAGGTAGAGAACTGTCTGGGCAGAGTCCTAGAAAGGAAAGCAAACAAATAAACATAGAAGAAACAGAGAAAAGACAGTGGTCAGAAAAGAAGCCACAAAAAACAAACAACAACAACAACAAAACCTAAAACTGGTGCTCCAGAGGTTGTACAGTAAGTGGTAATGACAATATGTAGGGAATGAGTGGTCTGATGGAGGACAAAATTATTGGGAACAGATTATTTTTAGGAACATCATGGTGGAGTGCTATCTACTTCAAGAATTATGATGGAAGTAACTAGAGAGTGACAATGAACCAGGAAACAACTCTTGGAAAAATGAGGGGGAATGGCAGCTTGGGAAACAGCCATCCCTGAGGAACAGAGAATTTTCAAACCAGATGGCAAAAAATACAAAGCTTGGGCTTTTAAGTAGAGTTGAAAGAAAATGTTTTCAAATATGAAACAACAACAAAAGACATGGCTCATATATCACCATCTTCAGGGATACAGGCCTAAAGGGGAAGAAAATATTTAGTAGGCTAATGGGGAAAGCATGTCTCCAAACATTCATTACTATTTTTAAACTGGGGCCTCAAACTAATGACATATAAGAGGAGGGTCATTTATATTTTGCAAAGTTCAATTAAAATTAAAATTTCTATTTGAACAGTGCTCGTTCAAAAGCACAAAGGCAAAGACAATGGCATTTGTAAGGTAAACACATAACTGTAAACGGAACGGAAAAATTGCAAAACAGAACTCTGAGCTATCCTATTTTAAGGGAGGAATGATTGAACAGAGGCTAGCAGCCAATCTTCAATTGACCTACTGGGGTGCAACAATTTTTTTTTGTAGGGTTTGATAACTTTCCTCTGACTATGCAGATCATGGAAAGATTCCTAAAAGATAAATAAATATAAAAGTTTAACCTTTACAATGAGAAGATTTATTCATTTATTTAGATAGGGAAATCAAAAATACCTTTCCTAACTTCCTCATATTTTACATTACAAATATCAGCCACCACTATCAAATAATTCCTGGCTTACAAGTAATTTCTACCTGCTCATTCTGGACTACGAGTGATATTATAGTCTACACATGTCCATTTACATATATTCTTTCAGAGAGAGGAAATTGTAATGTTGCAGTACTTTTCTTGAAATAAAAATCTGAATTGAATTACAGCCTGATTGCTTTAAACATAACAATACATGACAAAAAATACATACATCATAGTTGAACATCTTGAAGAATGAACACATCCTTATAAACACTCAGTTAAAAAAAAAAAAGAAAAACCCTAAATCATTCTTTTCATGAACCTCATCCCAGCCATTACTATTCCCCCTTAAGGGTAGCCATGATTTTGACCCATTTCCTGGAAGTTTGCTTTTTAATTTTACTTTATTTAATTATTTGTTTAATTTATTATAACACAGTTATAATACAAAGAAGCAGAATTCTAAGATGGTGTCCAGCTTCCTCTCTATGGCATGTGTGACCTGCATATTCTCTGCCTTTTGTATGCAAGAGGAACTTTTGCATGTAATGAAATTTCTTTCTTGTAGTTAGGTTCCTAATTAGTTGTTTAGTAGTTATTCAAATGGTAGAGCATCATTGGTGTGCCTGGTTTAGTCAGGTGGGCTATTAAAAGCAACTGGGCCCTTTCCAAGTGAAATTTAAATGCCATAGATGTTTTCTTAAGGGCTTTGAAGAAAAGCCACATTACAGAGAAGGCAAACTCCAGGAGTTGCGAGTTGGCCAACAGCCAGGAAGAAATACTGGCCAACAACTACCAAGAAAACATGGACTTCAGTCCTATGATTACAAGACTATGAAGTCAGCCAACAGCCTGAATGAGTTTAGAAGAGGCTCCCAGGCCTCTTGATAAGACAAGATTGCAGATCCAGCCAGCATGATGATTCCAGCCTGGTGACATCCTGAGCAATCTGTTATCTGTTGCTGGACTCCTGACCCATAGAAACTATGAGATAATAAAGGTATGTTTTTCTTTTTTCTTTGTTTCTTTCTTTGTTTCTCTTTCTTTCTTTGTTTCTTTCTTTCTTTCTTTGTTTGTTTCTTTCTTTCTTTCTTTCTTTCTTTTTTGACACAGTTTCACTTTGTCATTCTTAGTAGAATGCCATAGTGTTACAGCTCACAGCAACCTCAGACTCATTGGTTCAAGCAACCCTCTTGCCTCAGCCTTCCAAGTAGCTGGGACTACAGGTGCCTGCCACAATGCCCGGCTGGTTTTTTAGGGACGGGTCTTGTTCTTGCTCAGGCTGGTCTTGAACTCCTAAAATCAGGCAATTCACATGTCTCGGCCTCTCAGGATGCTAGGATTACAGGTGTGAGCCACCACACCCAGCTGTATGTTTTCTTAAGATGATAAATTTGTGACAATTTGTTATGCAGCAACAGAAAACTAACAAATGCAGTATGTAACCTTTCTGTTTGGTGTCCTTCCCTTACTTATAGTCTTTCTTTCTTTCTTTCTTTTTTTTTTTTTTAAGAGACAGAGTCTCAACTTTGTCACCCTTGGTAGAGTGCCATGGCTTCATGGCTCACAGCAACCTCCAGCTCCTGGGCTTAGGCCACTCTCTTGTCTCAGCTTCCCGAGTAACTGGGACTACAGGTGCCCGCCACAACGCCCGGCTATTTTTTGTTGTTGTTGCTGTTCGGCCAGGGCCGGGTTTGAACCCACCAACCTTGGTATATGGGTCAGTGCCCTAGTCACTGAGCCATAGGCACCACCCTCCCTTACTTATTTTCTTTGTGAGAATTATTCCTGTGGTGCACGGCAATGGTTTGCTTACTTTCAGTCCTCTGTGGTATCAACTGTATCAATGTCAATATGCTTCAGATTATTCTTTCTGCTTAAGTGTTATTTCAATGCTTTCAAGTTTGGGGCTATTAAAAATGGTAATACTGTGAACAGTTCTGAATACAAGCTTTGGTGTACATATTCTGCTGGAAAGGAGTGGGATTACATCTGCAGAGGACGTATGTAAATGTTCAGCTCTAATAGACACTGGCAAAGAGTTTTCCAAAGTAGTTGTAATGAATTACAGTCCCCAAACCAGAGTGAAAGTTAATTGCTTCATGTACTCACCAATATTTGAAATTAATATTGCAGGATTATTTGTTTATTTAGCTTTTCTGGTGTGAGTATAGAAGAATCTCATGGTAATTGCTACCACCACATTGTAAACCATCTTCTCTTTTGTCTTGAGCTTGACCCTAAATTTAATTCAAATTGTGCTATTGTCCTCTCTTTAAGGCCAGATAACTAGAGGAAATAGGGATTTGACTTCAGTGGCAAAGTAAGGAAAGATTATCCATTTTAAGATCAGCAGGCAGCTATAATTACAATGCAAAAGAAAAGATTTGATTTAATCACTTAGACTCTTTTTTACTTCCAGCCATTTCTCCAGAGGCTCTCCTGAGCCCTGCAGTTCACCCTTAGTTCCACCTCCTACACAGAGTTAGCACAGATGTTATCCACAGACATTACCAGCAATTTTACCTCGTCTCAACATCAGCTTGTCAGAATTCCACTGGTAAATGAAAGAAATTTTTGTTAGTGTGTTATTTGAACATTTTCTCCTTTTGTAACAGTTGATTCCAACTTTAAAAAAAAATCTATAATAAACAAACTAGAAGAAAGAAATACTCTAATTCTCACATATTTGAAAATACATATGATTTTATGAATATTTTATTTTAATTTTATGAATGTGGTATAATCTTATTCATAGAATCATGCTATTTGCTATGGAAAGACATCTCCATTGTGAAAGAATATATATGTTCCTGGATTTTCATTTGATTATTGTAAGGAAGGCATATCTAATATAAATCATGAGATAGAATTACAGAAATCACATTGTTATTCTGATATAAACACTCTGGATTGAATGCCTCAATTTAAGCAGATTCTATGTATGCTAACTTTTATGATTTTTAAAGAAATGATTTACTGTTAGAACTCTATATTGTAGACCACCTGGAGATTTTTAAAAATTTATTTCATTCATACAATACTAATTAATAAATTTTTTCAGGTATGCACTAGAGTATAAAGAAACAGATTTCTCATATACATTTAGAAACAGATAATAGAATTTTATTTCCATGAAGCATTTCAAGTGCATAAAAGAGTTTAGAAATAGCATAATAAATACTAGCACATGCATAATTCACATTTAAAAAATTTAATATGTCATACTTGATTCAGAAGTGCTTTTTCCAATAAATAGAACATTACAAATGTTTACATTCTTCTTCCCACCCTGAGAGAGAACTGCCAGCCCCAATTCATTGCACCCTATTCCCATGCATTTGTTAAATTTCTTAATGCAATTTCAAAATTATCTACTTGCTTTTAGTTTCTGAGATAATGAAAACTCTAAGGTTAATGGAAACTGTAAAGATGGAAGCTGAAATCATCTTCAAATATTTTTGAGAGTTGTTAAGTCACCCAATTAGAAGTAGGTAGAGAGAGAACCTAGAGAAAGGGGACCAAGTTCTTGAGTCAACTCTACTATAAACTAACCAGGTGTTAACAAGACAGAGTGTGAATGGCAGGCCAGCTCCTGGAGTAAGAGTTCACAAGGGTTTTGCTGAACACTTGAATTATATTACCCGTATTACTTGTATTAATCTATTATTAATAGATAATTGTTTTGAATGCCAGTGATCCATGGGTTAAAACCGTCTTTAGGATAACCTAAACAGATCAGAGAAGTCTGACAGAATCTTCACACACACACACACACACAAACACACACACACACACAGAGACACACACGTGAATGCATATCTCCAAAAATTTCCAGTGACACTTAAAAATCAGGTCAAATTACTACTATTTTATCCATTTGTGATAAACTAACAAATGTTCAGTGATATTCTAACATAAAGCATATAAGCTATTTTTATATACTTAAGGAAAAATTTAGAGTTTTAGAATAAAAATAAATATTTTTTACAATTAAAATAAACTTTGTCAAGTACACTATTTTATGAGCTACTATGCTTCCATACTATCTGCTAATACTGTATTTATTTTTGTTCCCTTTCAATTCTATTATATCTTTAGACCCTCACACAAATGCTTTATCCCTGCAAGTTTTAGGTAATATACTTCTGCCCTGATTTCCCCTGTCAAGACTCCACAGTGCCAAAAGAAAAAACCTCCACAATCCCCCCCACTGCTGTCTGTGCCTTCCACGTGCTCCCATTCCTAGCATATCCTGCTCCGAGCACAGTAGTTCTCTAACTTTAGGGTTTGTTAACAGATGGGCTTCTTAAAATACAGGTTGCGGTGCCATACCCCAATAGTTTCTTTCTGAGTCAGGAGGTCTGGCGCCATCCTGGAGGAGGTCATGGTCCATGGTAATAAAGAGTCTGAATTTTGCTCCCTCTCAGAATGGCTTTCAAGTCCCACACTCCTTTTGCTCGTTGCCCTCCACACCTGGGCAAGCTGGCCAAAAATCCTGCGTGCTCCTCCCTTTGGCAACAGTGGCAGGTTCAATCTAAGCAACACTTATCACAGGCCTGTGCCCTACTCAACATAAGCTGCTCACAGTTATGTGGAATTATACTTGGACTCTCAACTCCATCCATTCATTTGTCTGTCAATCCCTCTGCTAATACCACATGATTTTGGTCATCACAGCTCTGCAGCAAGTCTTAAGGTTGGGTAGGATGATTTCTTCCCCAATTTCACTTTTTCGAAATGGTTTTAGCTATTGACGTTAGAATAAAATTGTCTATGTTTATAAAAGATCTTGCTAGAATATTGATATGAATTGCATTAAAATGCATTATACATCAAATGAATTACAGATCAATTTGGAAATAGTTGACATCCTTATTAAATTCACCTTTTCTGTTTATGAACACAGTGCATCCTCCATTTATTTAGATCTTCTTTTATGTCTTTCATCATGATTTTATAGCCCTTAGCGTACAGATACTGTACATGTTTTGTTAAACTTATATTAAATATCCCATGGGGAGATAATAATTATATGTTCATCTTGTTTAATGTAAGCTTACTGGATTTATTACTAATAGGATTTTTTTTAGATTCTTTGGGATTATTTACATAAATAATTATCCCATCTGCACCCAGGAAAAGTTCAATTTCTTCCTTTCCAATATTTATGCCTTTTATATCCTTTTCTTGCCATATTGTACTGGCTAGAACTTCAAATACTATGTGAAGTAGAAATAGTAACAGTGAATATTCTCAGCTTTTTCTTGATCTTAAGGAAAGACAGTTTTTCACCATTAGGTATGAGATAGCTGTGGGTGTTTTGTGTATGTATTAGACTAAATTAAGGAAGTCCATGTATTCCTAACTGACTAAAGGAAATACAATTTTGAGATAAAATTACAACCACCACACAATAGATGTTAATAGATATTATTAACTACTATGGTATGGATTTTGAACACAAATTAAAGAGAAAATTAAGGGCTGTTAAATGTTGTGGATAAGGCATATTGAAGTGAAAAGAATTTCAATCTAAGCACTGTTATAATGACATAGGCATGTGGATGAACGTATCTAAACTAGATTATTTTCTAAGAAAGCAAAATATGAGCTGTGAGAAAGTTGAAAAAAAAGAACAGGCTTTGTGTTGCAAGCAAGAGATTGGATTCCAGTCTAACTGAGGTTTTAAAGTGGACTACAGGATAACACTAACAGATTCAGTGATGTTATACAAACTAGGGGAAATAAGGATCAAACTGTACAGCGAACAGAAGTACAAGAGAAACTGGTATGAAAAATTTGAGTTATGAATGAAAATTCAAGCTAATAATTATTTGTGAATTAAGGGTTCTTTTTTGAAATAGGTAGTTTTAAGAGGTTTATTAATGTAATTTTATGCTCTATATTCATAAATAGAATGACGTAATTTTCTTATAATTATTTTTAAGTAATCCAGAAAAATGTTAAGTTGAACTACATGATCAAACCCTATGAAATTGCCAGTATCTACTCTTTAATGGCAACTTTTTACATGCAGTTTAATCTAATTTTACAGATTCACAATCTCGATGTTTTGGCTAAGTAGGTTCTATAATTCATATGTAAATTCATAAACTCATATTCATGAATACGTGTATTATTTATACTCTCATATATTATGTAATGTGTGTGTGTGTACACATACATATGAATATATTCTATCTATATAAACATAGATAGTATTTGTTAATAAGAAAATAATGTATACATGTGGAACGTTAATTACTCCCGCCCCACAGGAGAATCTGGGGTAGAGCTCTTCATGATCAAGCACATTAAAATTCTTTAACAAAAACTTAATAATATCCACATTGGTCTAATAAATAGTGTCAATAAATAGCTTTACCCTACTTAATTCAGAACAGATTTTGCTATCAAATGGTTTATTTTTAAATTTTGATTTTCAGAGCTTTTTAGATTTCATGACCTCAAGAAAGGGTTTGTCGACTATCTCAAGTGCTACGGTTTTTGTTTCTTTAAAGGCATATATTAAAGGCCATTAAAATACTTAAATAACTTATTTATATTTGACTTTATAATGAACTAAGATTTTAATGGAAATCATAAGACTACATTGTTTCTGTTTGTTTGTGGTAAGATAACCAAATGTTATTGCTTGGTTAAACAATTCAAAATCAGAAATCAAGACCTCCCGTATCCTTAGGGAGAGACCTATTGTAGCAGCAAGCAATGCAGGCGCACACTTGTAATTCAAAGGCACTGAGGCAAAAACTGTCAAAACAGTACTGATATTGACAAGGACATATGGTTCATTAGGCCAGGAACTGATGTGTTGTATACCAGTTGGAGATCGGCTTAATAATTTGAATAGTTGTATATTATGAAAAAATACCTGTATTACCTATTATAATTAAATTTCAAATCATGTCTTGAAAGAAGATACAGGAAATTATGGGCATTTATCAGACAAAATCTCATCTCTATCAGAGCAAAATAATCAATAATCAAACTTAAAATATCATTGTTTTAATTGAAAAATGTTTACTGTTTTTCTCAGTATTGACTTTTAAGATTTAAGAGCATCAATAAACCAATCCTTTGTTTATGAAGTTAGAATTGATATTCAGCATAGTCAAATAAAACAGAAAATCTGGTTTCACCTGTAATTAGAAATATGTTGCATTTCCTGGAGTTATTTTTCCTGACTTTTGGAATCCATTCATGCATGCAAAATATTTTTATTATTTATACTTGGCATTCTTATTCTAAGAGGGCTGTTTTAAATTTCCCTATCCAATAGATTCTGTACAGATTCTTTGCCTTATTTTATTTTTAACATTATAATTATATGGTTGTATAAGAATGAATGTACATGTATGAATAATATGTTATCATTAACTGGTATGGAAAAGTTTGCCTGGAGGTGGAAACGTATGGAATTATCTCAGAGAATAGAAAGCTGATAGTGAAGAAACAGATACTAAAACAGGGAAACTGATAAGGCACTTAGTAATACTGTTGCCTTTTTAACACAGAGAGTAGATCATGTTCCCATCAAATGTGCTACTTATTCTAAGAGAATTTATTAGCAAAAGTTATAAAGAAGGTATGAATTCTCACTATTAGTAAAAGGCTACAAGGGGAGATGAAATCAGACAAAAATTACATAATTTATAGATAAAAATGGACAGAATATCAGCCCAGCAAAGAAGTTTTCTTTGCTTGCAGCTATTTTCTTCTTCTTCTCCTTCTTTTTTTTTTTTTTTTTTTTTAGTTTTCATTTTGCTACAAATTGTCATCATTAATTTGAGGAAGAAAGAAATATGTCTGGCATCGAAATCAATAAGCACAATGTTCTCCAAGCTCAAGAATTATGACAAGAGGTGTAGTTTGGCTGTGGTTATTTGCAGAAGAGATCTGAAAGGAGAAAAATAATCAGAAACCAACTAATTTTCTAAAAAATTTTATTTCCAAAGAAGGAACAAGATCTACCTGCAAGAGTTCTTGACTGCTTGATCCCCAGAGCAATCTCAGCCTCCAAAACTGCATGAGCAGAATACGGATTTTGAAAGTGATGGTTCTGGTGAGCTACTGAAAATAATAAAGACAATATTCTGGCAGAAGAAGTAACAACACGATAGAGGGAACTTGGTGATGTCCGTACAATGTATGGCATTTTAGAACAAGACCTTATGTCTACATGGTTTCATAGGGGAAAACTCTTCCCTGAGCCAATACTTTCTTGGGTTGTGGTCTTTTTATTACAACTTCACAACCTGCACCTTGAAATACCCCAAAATAAAGATGACATACAGATCATAAACTAGATAGATTGATGAAGGAAAAGGAAAGAACATAGTTAATTTAACACAATAAAGTGATGTCTGCTCCTGACTAAAATGGAGGGATTGTGTTAGAACAATACTTCCACAGATAAACTAAACATTAAAAATAAATAAATGAATAAATAAATAAGGCATTTGAGATTGCAGACTTGAATGGAAACAATCACTCTATAGGCTATAAATCTGAATCCTGATGAAAGATTTAAAAAACCAGAAGATGTTTTGGCAATTTTGCTAATATAGTACCTCAAATTTTAGAGAATTGAGAGGCTAGAAACTCAATGAAAATGGATAAATTGAAAGCTTAATCTGACACTTGGCCAGTTTTGTCATTAAAACATTCATAACATTCAAAAGCTATTCAAAGAAAGATGCTAAAAAGTTAGAGACAGCCTTTGAAAAGCACAGCAGAGTGCTCAGTCGGCTTAGGATGTGGATATGTGGAAAGAAAGGCGCTCATTCTAGAAACATCAAGGAATCTACAAAACCATGGCTTTTCTTCAACCCTTCAGAGAACTAAGGTCACTAATCAACCAAATAGCCTGGAAGGCAGGCACCCAGGAGAAGATGGGCTCGAGCACCAGACCACCCATCATAGAACACAGGAGGAAGTTAGGCTAGTTGTACAAATGAGTTAGAAGAATTCAGATTAAAATTTAAGTAATTTCTAAAATCCAAGTGTATGCTAGTATAGGAATATAAAATCCAGGAAGCCATAGAACCAAGCTTTGTCAAGGGCAGGCTTGACCACTTAATAACCTCACCTTCTTGGTCCTCCAACAGGCATTTGATAAAGAAAGTCAAGAGCAGCACAGAAGTTCTGGTGGAACCCTTTCCCTGGACAGTTCTCAATGGCCACAGGGTGGCTATAGCCACAGGAAAGGTACACAGTCCTCTTCATAAGAGATCAATGCCTCAGAGAAAGCACAGTAGAAAGTGTCCCCAGGGAACTGATCAATACTTGAGGGTAGGGAGTAGAAAAAGAAACATATACATGAAGGAAGGGCAGGCACAGCCCTGGGCCCAGACCACTTACCAACTAGTCCAGTACAAATCACTGAGAAAGGCCAAGCCTGGGACAAAGGTTGTTCTAGGACGACAGCACATTCTCATATCCCAACCCTACACTGCCAAGCATGGTATCAAAAGCAGTAGCAGCCTTTCTCTATGTCTTGCTCTGAGGCTGGTGCAAAGAGAAATGGACTAAATGTCAGGATTGAGTAGAAATTTTGCTTTAAAAGATGTTCCCCTTATGCACATGGTAACCACGGAAGAGTTCCAAGTCTAGAGTGGACTGACAATAACATAGCAATATCTAAATTTGAAATTGGCTCAACTCCCAGCTATCCTGACTCAATCTTATACCCCATTAATGGTCTAGCAAAAGAAGAAGTCTGGCAATTTTTTGTCATACATGCTATTTTTTTCTGAGTCAAAAATTAAAACATATTAGAAAAATATACTCAGCCCTGAATCAAAAATCAAAACATTTTCAAAGAGAAAAAAAAAAAAAGAAAGAAAGCAAAGTCCAAGGACCAAGCTCAGATATATGACACAGATGTTGGATCTGGCAGTGGATTTAAAATAACTATAAGCAATATGTAAAAGACTTTGGTACAAAATATGACCAATATAAATGGACAGATGGAAAATTTCAGTGGATAATTTTCAGCAATATACATTTAAAAAGTAAACATGTGCGCCTAGATATATTTAAATTGTTGCAAAGCAATACTGAAGAAATATCTCATAATATACTAAAGAAGAAAGATAAGAATTACTGTGGATTTATTACTTCTTTCCTTCCTTCCTTCCTTCCTTCCTTCCTTCCTTCCTTCCTTCCTCCCTCTCTCCCTCCCTCCCTCTCTCCTTCCTTCCTGCTCTTTTAGACCAAGCCTCAGTCTGTCACCCTGGGTAGAGTGCTGTGGGGTCATCATTGCTCACAGCAACCTCAAACTCCTGGGTTCAAGCGATTCTCTTGTTTTCACTCCTAAGTATGTGCCACCATGCTGGGTTAGTTTTTTCCATTTTTAGTAGAGACTGGGGCTCACTCTTGCCCAAGCTAGTCTCAAACACCCAAGCTTAAGCTGTCCACCTTCCTTGGCTTCTCACAGTGTTAGGATTGCAGGCTTGAGCTACTGCACCCAGCCAGTGGACTTCTTCTTAGAAACTCTGCAACCTAGAAGACAACAGAGAGACATTTAAAGGACTGAGAGATTGGAAGCCATCATTACAGAATTTTGTGACCAGTAAAAATAGGTTTCAACATGGAAGAGAATTAAACCCTTATAGGCAAAAACTTAAGAATGTATTACACTAAAAGAAATGTTAAAGGAAATTATAGGTATATTAATATGATACATGTACAAAAGAGAAACTTAGATCTACACAAACGTATGAATATCTCCGGATAAATCTTAAATATCTGCAAATACAGAAGTTTTTTCTCAATTTTAATTGCCCTAATATCTGTTTCAAGCAAAAATAGTAGCAATGTATGGTGAATAGTAGCAATTTATGGCATATGTAAAAGTAAAATGAATGGGCTCGGCGCCTGTGGCTCAGCGGGCTAAGGCGCCAGCCACGTACACCTGAGCTGGCGGGTTCGAATCCAGCCCCCGGGCCCGCCAAACAAAACAACAATGACGGCTGCAACCAAAAAATGGCCGGGCGTTGTGGCGGGTGCCTGTAGTCCCAGCTACTTGGGAGGCGGAGGCAAGAGACTTGCTTGAGCCCAGGAATTGGAGGTTGCTGTGAGCTATGATGCAACAGCACTCTACCCAGGGTGACAGATTGAGGCTCTGTCTCAATTAAAAAAAAAAAAAGTAAAATGAATGAAAATAGGCAAAGAAATCCTTTCCTGATTAGCAGTGTCCACCAGCAAGATACCTACTGTCACATTAGGTACAAGGTCAATATTTTAGCAGTAGATTGGGATTTTAAATAAAAGTAAATATCTTTGCAATTGCATTAAAATTCTGAAATACATAGGTGAACATAAAACTGTGTGCAAGATCAGTATGGTGAAATCACAAACACTCTTGAAAGAAATGACAGAAGATCTAATCAATAGAGAGAAATACTGTGTTTGTAGATTGCAAAATTCAATATGATGATATTGATTTGTCTCAATTGCATATAGAGATTTCATACAACCTTAGTGAAAATACGAGCAGTGTTTATGTAGAAATCAACAAGGTGAAGAAAGATGTATGTGGAAAGACAAAGAGACACAACATCCAAATAAATTTTTTAAAAGAGCAAATTTGGAAGACTCATCGTACCTGATTTCAAACTTCCTATAACATAAAGCTGCAGTAATCAAGAGTCTGGTATAGAAATAAAAATAAATAAATAAGCAGAATAATAAAACAGAATAGAAAGCCCATAAATAGATCCAAGAGAACTTGATCATCTGGTTTTTTAAAAAAGTAGCAGAACAATCAAATAAGAATGCATACTTTCATCAAATTGTTTCTGAATAAAGAAATATCCATGCTGGGGGAGACAAAAATGTCATAGAACCTTACCTCATACCCTACACAAAAATTAATTACAGATAAATCATAAATTAAAATAAAATATCACCAATTATAATGCCTTTGGAGCAAAATACACATGAGAATAATTTTGTGATTTAGAGTAAGCAATATTTTCACTGATGTACATAAAAAAAATTTCATGAATTAAACTGAAATCTATTTATCACCAAAAAAAAGAAAATATTATTTTCTTACTTGTAAAATAAATATATCAAATGAATAGCGAGAAGAGAAACTATATTGGCACTTATTTTTCAATCACTTAGTTCAGGTAAATTTAACTCATTTTTTAGTGTGGTCGTTAGACCAACTAGGTTATGTGACCCAATTCCTTGGGGCCAGGACAGTACTGTTCAAATATGCACTGTAGCTACCATCACAGGTGATTTCTAATATACGTTATTTTGAAGCTCTTTAGATAGTATCTATATTTTGTAGGCCATATTCTGTGAATTAATTTTAACTGTCTCTGCGAAACTTGTGAGATTCACTCAATAATGCATTTCTTGCTTCCATTTTTTCACTTCCTTTCCACCTTATTTTTGTTTCTTATGAGATATGGTACCACATCTCTAACTCTGTATCCCTATATTTTCCAAGTAATCTCTTCTTCATTCATTCCATTTTGGTACACATTTATTGGATTATACCCTGAACAAAATAATAAATATTGACACTATTGTTGGCATTAATCATTCCAAAAATGTTCACTGTTACATATTCTACAGCAAAAAAAAAAATGTATCCCAGACAAATATCATATCTTCTCACTACTAAGTGGGAAGTAAAAGATTGGCACACACAGGGACAGAGAGACAAAAGGACATTGGAAACCAAGAAGAGGGAGGAAAGAAAGTAGCAGTAAAAACTCACCTGTTGGTTACAATGAACATTGTCCAGGTGACACTGAAAGTCCAGACTTCAGCCTTATACAGCATTTCCATGTAGCCGAAACATTTGTACTTCTTACTATTTTGAAATTTAAAAACAAAACATATTGTTCTCCCTGGATAACTAATACCCACAGGGTAGCCCTCTCACCGACAATAACTTCTCACCATCTCTTCACATTCTGCCTTGATCACAGTAGATACTTAGTATTAAGTTTGTTTAATGAATGAAATGCTGAATACGATGATAATGGTAACAAATTCACATCATTTTGACCACTTACAGAATAATGTCAAATATTGATTTTATTGTTCTCTCAAGAAACATGGTTGCGGAAACATTTTTTATAGATGGGGGAAATGAATCACAGGGAAATCAAGAAGTGAAAAAGGATTTCAACCGATTCTTGCCACTGACTGTTTTAGTGCTCTGGACCGGTGAGTAGCCTAGGTGTGGCAGAAGCTGGGCTTGCTGTTTGGTGTTTCATTCCTTTCAATAGTCTACACTGCCTCCTGGACTTTTTTTTTTTTTTTATAATTTTATTGAATCATAATTCTGTAAATTGGTGCAATCATAGGGCACGATTCATATACATTCAGAAATGTTTTGATCGTACTGTTACAGTTAGCCTTCATGGCATTTTCTTGATCACTATATAAA